>VXCM01001574.1:76014-113514 GCA_014773175.1 Lucifuga dentata | reverse complement strand
GTGTGTGTGTGTGCGCCATCCACTCTGTATGTGTGTGTGCGCGAAGCTACGCATTAAGACAAATAGATACACAGAGGAACACGCCAGTTGACTGGACAGATAATTTCAGTGTATTAGCATTTTAATAGAATGATAAGGCTTCATGTCGTCCCTCGCTTTCGCTTTATCTTCTACTTTACCGATATGTCACTTCAAACATGGTAATATCTCGTTTATCTCTCTACGTCTTCTTTCTTTCTCTTTTGGAGGTATGTAACACTGAGATTTCTCTCTGGCTGACTCACTCTTAGTGAGATGTCACTCCAAACAAAAGGATTATCTTTAAGTTTCTTTTCTTTTTTTTTATCTTCGTCCTTTATTCTCTGCTCTCACAAGAAAAAGTGTGTATCCCTCCTAATAAAGCAAATCTCTCCTACTCTGCCACCTTAAACTGGTGTTTTCTTATCTTTCAGTGCTGATTTCCAAAATTGCCTCCCTTCTCTTTTGACTCTCATCCCTCTGACATACGGTAATGAAACAAAAATAGCTGCTTTATTGTTTCATATTAGTTGTAGCAGTTAGTAAGTAACCAAAGAATAACATGATTGAGTGTGAAATGAGCATAACTAACATTCTACAGATGAGAAAAAATAAGGCTCATTAGCACGAGAGACTTGATATGCTTAATAGTTTTCTACATAGTAAGATTCTGAAAACTCACATCAAAGTAATGAATAAAAAAGCACATACGTGCTTTTGTAGACTGAAGTTTTTCTTAAGTGATTAAAGATATGATTAAAATTGTAAACATGTAAAATTCAGTTACACTTCCACCCTTTCACTCAACTTTCAAATAACTGATTTGAGTTTATGCCACGTTTCATCTCTTTTGTTTTATTTTATTAACCAATTAGTAACCCCACAGAAAACAGCCACAACACATAAAAATACCCTTAAAACCACTACAAACTCCATAGCAACCACTTAATATATAGCTTAACAACTACACAGTAATATTTTAGTAACCATGTAGCAACACCTTGTCTACCACCCTAAAAATGTAGGCAACCACCTAGGAAATCATTATCAGTTGTCTTTATCGTTAATAAAGGCTAGAGACAGGAGCTGTACTCAGCCTGGCTGCTGCTGAATTCCCTTGCACTCGTTAGCTGAAAATCAACTGAATATAAGACACAGACACCACTGTAAAAGACTGGATTCAGTTTTGAATATCATAAATATGTTTATCCAAATGTATTATGCAGACTAAAAATCTGTTTGAATGCGACCCTAATTGTGCTGAGAAAAAAAAAAAAAAAAAAAAAAAAAAGATGAGAAAATGAAGGAGGACTTAAGCAGAGCATCATTTCTGGCTGCTGGCATAAGTCTGAGTAATCAGAGTCAAACAGCTGAAAACAGGCAACAGCAGCAAACAATGCTGACATCACTTCAACACAGGCTCAATTACAGGCTATTTGGCTTCCAGATCTGACAGAGACAGACAGCCACCCTGTGAAAACACTGCTATGAAGCTGTCAGAGATCCTAGCAGCAAGTGTTCTTCTCTGACACTCTCTGATGGTTGTTTAGCACTTGATGTAGCACTGGGGTGGTTCGTATTTAGATGTTAAAAATAGCATTGGAATCGCTCAAAACACAGGTATAACACCACAATCTCCTTACTCTTTTATTTAATGCTTAATTATTATTATCATTATGAATCACATAACTCAGCCCAGTCTCACAGCTTTCAGATACTTGCCCGTTTGGATCTGCTCGTAAACAAAGGTGAGTTGCACACATTCTGAAACCCTCATAAATACTAAACTAGCACTTAAACAGCATCCATTACTGATACCTGGTTTCTAATTACCTAGATGATGTCCATATAACAGAACATTGTTCAAAAGGATGCCACAAAATCATTCGAGTTGCTCTTACTAGGGATGAGCGAGTACACCATTATCTGTATCTGTATCCGTAATTGGATGGGCGGGGCTTAACCTGGAGTGGGCAGGGCTTAATCCTGAGAGTTAAGAATCGCTAGCACTGGCTAGTTAGCTTAGAAGCTAGACAACAAGCTAGTAGAAGTTAGTAGAAATATGCATTTGTATCAGTATACTTTCGTGTCAATGTCCACAGTAAATGAATGTGTGTTTGTTTAGCTGTGGATTGAGCATAATGTTGAGCCTAATCTGAGAAATGCAAACTATAAATAATAGGTCGCCACTATTGCTAGTGTGGACAGAGTGGCTGTAAGTTGTGTGGAGCAGCAGCAGCAGTAGCTTTGTGTGGGGCTGCCTGGACGATCACGCAACCATGTGACACAGCGCTAGTAAGCACTACACAATGAGATTTTTTTTTTATTTAATGAGTACGGATATTGACACATTTTACTTGGATGGTACTCATGCTTGTAAAAAGTGCATTATCTGTAACGGATACTCGTTTCATCCGAGTACTCGGCTCACCGCTAGCTGTTATCTACCAGAAACCAACAAGACTTGATCTAGAAAATGCCACTTTGCTTCATTTTGTGGCATTTGTCACTTTCATCTTGTAGGTTATTTTCATACATTGGGGCACCTCAACTTGCATGAATGCTGACCTAACCTTAAGAACTTGATATTAAGGTTGCACTCTAGTCCTATATCCTCTACCGAGCCTGTATTTTTGGTCCCATCTGATTGTTTGTTTAATAGTAAGATATTTCAGAACTGTCTAAAGAGATTTTAATTGATTATGGTAGAAAGTTATGGGCAAATCAACTACTAACCTGTTTTTGGTGCAGATCCAAGATTTTTTTTTAAAGGATTTATAAACATAAAATATTGATTTTATTTTTAAACATTTTTCATGAATGAAAATAAATGTCTCAAATGTCTATAAAAAAATGTTTATTTTATTGAAGATCCAGATGGCGATAAGAAATAAATGTGACCAAGAGCAAAACCTTGCCGACAAACACAATTCAGACTTCAAATCCATCTTCCTTCCACCTTTAAATCGCTGTTTTATCTGTTTTAAACTCTGGTCCTAACCTCAGTTCTCTTTCCAATAGGTGTGTGTCTTTTTCAGCATTTCCTTTATTTCGTCTTTTTCACAACATCCATCGTATACATTTATAAACGCCAAAAACCCAAACGCACAGGAATATACTGTACATGCAGACTGATTACTTCACACTTAGAAGCACACATATACAATAGTCGATTGTTCATCGATGAACAATGGCAAGCGTGTATGTGCGCGCACACACACACATTTTAGAGAAAGAGGTGTATTCTTCCTCAGAACGTTGACTTCATCTGTTTCTCAGGAGCAGATAAAAACAGGTGTGTATGTGAGAGAGAGTGTGTGGGGAAAAGGACAAAAGAGGTAAATATTCTATAGGAAGTAGATCTGACTTGGACACATAGAAAGAAAACTATTTTCCTGCTTCTTCTCTCTTTCTTTCTCATTTTCTGATTCTTGGATTGTTCTTCTTATATTTTCATGTCAAAATATAACCTGGGATAAACCTACCTTAAAAAAGCCCAAACAGGCTGATCAGATTACTGCCCTATCATGCTGGCCAATGTGTTAACTAATAGTTGCCTATTTGCGCAATCAGACAGACACAGAGCAACATTAACAACCCACTGAAACTGCATTTCTGATCACTTGAAGAATGTGATTCCGATGTTCACTCTCCATCAACTCCTGGAGAAAAATATCTGGGATTTTCTTCACCTGTTATTCACCAGTTTTGTTGGTCATTAGGAGCACTATTCTGCATAAAAGCTTTTTCGCTGTAAAGGGAGATGTGCAAAGTCAGGGAAACTGACCTCTATGACATCACTGGGGTTGCTTCCAATTGGTGTTTAAACATAAAGTACTGAAAGTCCACTCCTACAACTGTTTCAAAGGCATGGATGATTGCACACACATTTTTAAATAAACTGTTTCATATTTTGATAACTATAGGGACTTATTTTAAAAGCTGGCTTGCAGCTGTCCACTGTGTCATTGCAATAAACCACCACTTATAGTTATATTCCACTCGAGGGTTTTATAATCCAACAGAGAACAACTGTGTTATTTCTGGACAATTACTAAAATCATAAAAATCGACCAGAGAATATATTTTTTTAACCAATGTTCAATCTACAATCAGCCGGAAACTGTTGTGAATGTGAAATTCCTGATAGCCTCTGTCTTCTCCTGTTGACATTCCAAACTGATGCGATACTCTGTTATTGAACCACATGTAAAAGCTGAGCCACTAATGGAAACAACATGCCACATCCTTGATGGCAAAGAGATGCCATCTCTAAGGGATGGCATCCTTAGAGATCTATGGCAGCTTAGAAGGATGCTTTGAAGATGAAATGATATATAAAGAGACTAATCAGAAGATGGGGATATAGTTCATTTTTGTTATTTGTATATATGGGTGTGTTTGTTGGGNGGGGGGGGGGGGGGGGTTGCAGGCAGAGAAGCAGCAGGATTGCTGTGAAGAGTGGTATCAGTGAAAGTTAATATGGACAATGGCAGAACAAATGTAAATAGGTGTGTGTGTGTGTGTGTGTGTGTGTGTAGTAGAAAGTTTGTATTTCTCCCTGAATCCTGAGGGCTTTGACCTACTGCACAACCGCATATCTAAACAGTTGTTTTGTTTAGGAACTCAATAAAATGTTGAAAAAATTTAATTTCTACCACATATTGCTTTTTTATTTCTGGTAATACAGCTTTTTAATAAAGTAATCTGACCTCACTGTGTCACGAATATCAAAATAATCCAGTCTGTTGTGAAATATAGAAGTGACTCACCTGCAGCTTAAAGCATCAAACTTATACATTTTTTTTTTTTTTTTTTTTTTTTTTTTACACAGAAATAGATACACGGAACAAAAATATAAATAGAAAAAATAGTCAAGAAAGCAAAAGGGAAGCAGCTGTATGGAAAGTGTGCAGTTGTAAACCAAAACACTGAGCTAAAAGAGACTAAAAGCTCCATAAACCAGCAGAATTACTGCTCAATCTCTGTGGTTTTATCATTATGTGTCACCCTTTCATGCTACTCAGAGTCATTTGATTCGATTTAATGTCCAAACTGTTGGATAATGCACATTTATCCCAAAAAGCATAGTCCTGATAAACTGAGGAGTCTGCAAAATACTAATGTTACATCATTTAATAAATATTCTCAACATGTCTAAATCCAGAATAAAAATGGCTAAAATATCAGAAAAATAATTTTCTCTCTCTTCCTCTAGGTGAGAAGGAGAAAACTTTTAGCTCGGGCTCAGATTGTGATTCAGGTTACCATGGATGCTGTTGGAGCATGCTCAGTTTAGGTGTCAACATGACCCAAGAGAGTTTTCAACGCTAACCCAGACACACACATGTCATCACTTGCCAATGTAGCACTAAGACGGGTTAAGCAATTGAAACTGAGACAGCCAGCAAATGCAATCTTTTGTACAGACACACACACACACACACACACACAATCATGCCATTTAAAAGACAACGTTGCATTCCTGCAGCGCTTTCTCTGTCTCTGGTACCTCTGTCTTCATCACTGGTAGTGATTACTCAAACGCTGGCTGACTAACACTGAAAACAAAGGCTATTCACTGCATCAGATAATGGCTAAAAACAACAGGTATCAAGTGGATCCAGAAAAGATGTAAGGATTTATAGGTGTGACGTGAAGAGGAGGTGGTGAGATGATTTCAGCCTCTTTCCAATACAATTCCTGTTGAGGAAAAATAAATTCTAGCGTCTGCCCTGTTTCAATACATTGATATGAATTTTCCAGAATATTCCAAAAACAAGTTGATTTGCACTGGAAACAAGCTGAAACAATTTCTTCCAATTGGTGCATTCTGTCATTTTGTAAAATAATGTGTTAATGTCTCAATAATTAACAAATGTGACTTGTTAAGATTAAGGTTTCTGTGCCATGTAGTCATAATTCCACCTACGTTATCAAATCGAATCGTTGAGGAGAAACATAATAAGTGTGGGCTTCTCCTTAGTTCTAAAACATGAACACAGTACTTTGGTGTGAACACTTACTGACAACTACCCCCCCCCCCNCCCCCCCCACACACACACACACATACCCCTACCTTTTTAGAATGTATTCACTATACACAACTTCTGTTTACTCAGCAATATGCTGACAACAACACACAGTCACACCAAAAACACAGTTATTTTGCACACATACAAATTAAATTAAATTACACTGCCCTACAAATAAATACAAAGGACATACACGCGCGCGCACACGCACACACACACACACACACACACACACACACACAAACACTGAGTAGGTCACTAATCCGTTTCCACAGCGATGGCCTGCCTGTGAATCAGAGCACTGGGCTTTGTTGTCTATGTATTAGAAAATCCACATGTGCATCTCTGCATCTCTGCATCTCTCTCTCTCTCTCTCTCTCTCTCTCTCTCTCTCTCTCTCTCTCTCTCTCTTTCTCTCTCTCCCCTTCTTGTCTTCATGTTTCTTTCTTTTTATCTATTATAATTCCATTCAACTGTGTGTAGGGATTTGTTTTAGTGTGTGGATTTATGTGTGTGTGTATTCTACAGTAGCCAAGCTGTTTGGAAGGATATGGAAAGATACTGAGTGTCAAGCAAACACGACATGATGGTACAAGCTTACACACACACACACACACACACACACACACACACACACACACACACACATAGCACAGTTGTTTGCAGTGACTGTATTTCAGATTCTTGCTCAGACTTTGTTAAACCATCAGAGGAAGTTTGACTTCATTTTGCAGATGAGTGTGATTCATCTAGTTCATTATGACTGGGTGGAACAGGCCAGCCTTCTCATGCAGGTTTTTTAGATTTAGCCGCTGTCTGTGAATTTCACTGGTGAAATGACAACCATCAGCAGTAGATTTGGTCATCTTTAGCTTCCAGACTGCCAAATCTTGTAGGTGTAAAAACCAAGAAGTGAGTTAGTCCTGGGTTCTTTCTTCCGGTTTCCAAGGTTTTTGTCTTAGAGGCATTTTGATTCTCACAGAAAATAAGCTCTGTGGTTTACACAACCCGACAAGTGTTTCACATTTTCTTCTACAGCTATAATTACACCTGTTGGCTCAACTATGATTTGTGAATCTTTGATATTATGTATTCCTTTAAAATCAATTTGCAGGTTTAGTTGAGGTCAAACAGGGTAAAACTCCATTAATTGTGGAGAACCAAAGACAAGAAAATCCATGGAGGCGTGAACTTCAGGGTTGGACTCATCATTTCTCTATTGACATTAATTTCATGAGTTGGACAAAATATCTTGGTTGTTCTATGCTTTATCTGCTTTATGTGCTCTCTGCTTGCCAGTTTCTGTATTATTTCAGCTTGGTTAAACACTTTTCCAAGACATAAACACATCAGGCTGTATAGTTTTTAGTAGTGGACCATGTCTTTCTGTTGTTCAAACAGGCCAAAAGTGTGGTGAGTCTTTTTTCCTGTGGAAACAATGTGTAGCTTGTAAGCTTACGTCATTTTCAGACAGACGACTGCTGCAGCTGTAAGATCGTAGTCTCAATCTCTGAATTAAACTTGTAAAATTGTAATTACGTTTAATTATGCTCGATTTTTGATCCAAAGTGATATTTTCTTTGATGCGTTCGGATATAATATGGTACAATGTGATGCGATACAATACAATACAACTTGATACAATAGTGCACAATTTATTGTCCCTGTTGGCAAATTTGCTTTGGGTTCACAGCATTGCAAGTTCACTAAAGCTATAAACACTGTAAAATTTGACCAATCAACATAAGAGCCTATCGTCTGGTAGATAACAGTAACACTAGCACAATTAAAATCAACGTCTTACTCTAATCCAGGAGTGTCAAACTCAAACCCAAAGGGGTCAAAATTAAAAATTGGGTCCAAGTCGAGGGCCAAACAGGTCAGCCTTTATTGAAAACAGACTTAAATTGGCCTCATTTTCATCAGAGGTTATGACAAATTATTCATACACTAATATGAATTTTACTTTAACTGCTGCTCCTAAGACGTATAGAATTCAGAACAAACCAGAAGTATGGAAAAAAAAAAAAAAAAACNAAAAAAAAAAAAAAAAACAGACAAATGAGAGATCAAATTCAAAATAAATAACGCATCAGTATCATTCATTTTTTATGTCTTCCTCTTTATCAGCAGTGTTTCACTGACTCATTTCCAATGAAAACATTTTATCACAGGCATCAAAAATAGCCAGAAAACTCAATCTATTTTTTCTCAAGGGAAATCTAAAATCACTCTTTGTTTTTCATTAACAACACCAACAAGCAAAATGAGAATAATATTTTAAATGTGATCATGCCTTCTTATGTTATATTCTTTAATAATTATGGTCACATCAGCTCTGCAAACAGGTTTATCTCTAACGGCAGTAAAAGCTTCTCTAACTCCACCTGTGTTGAAAGCCTTGTTTTCAGAGTCCTCCTTTCATTTTGGCCATTTCTTCCACAGGCTCGCTTAAAGTTCATTAAAAGTGACTGGATGGGCACGGAGGGGAGAGGAGCTGGCGCTTGCAGGTGTTGACTGACGTGACGGTTGTTGCAGTGCATTCTGGGATTTGTAGTAGCTGTCATGTACGCGCTATATACCAGTGGGCCAGTTATTAAAGAAATTAGATATTATCTTGTGGGCCACATAAAATTGTACCGCGGGCCACATCTGGCCCACAGGCCTTGAGTTTGACATATGTGCTGTAATCCATAAATGCACAGCACTTGCATGTTTTTATTTGCACTTTATTTGATCCTCAAACTCTTTGCACATGCCAAAATGCACAACTCCACTTTATGGAACTTTATGGAATTGCGAACTCTTTGCACAGACTTTTTACTCTAACTTCAGTACAGTAAACGTGTTCTTCACTTGCACTGTTGCTCTATTTTCTGTGTGCCCTATATCTTGTTACTGCACTTCTTGTCTATGTGCACTATGTTAAATGTAGCACCAGGAGGTCCTGAAGAAACAGCATTTCATCCTGCCTGCGTACTTGGATATGGATGGTTTAACAATAAAGCTCTAATTCTGATTTTACATTCACTTAAAGCAAGAAAGATGGCCAACAACACCTGAACTGCCCTGAATTTTTTTTTTTTTTTTTTTTAAGTAAAAAACAAAATAAATAAAAATTAAGTCTTTTACTTTTGTAACATATTTCCATCAACATGCAACATATTTGAATTTGCCCGCCTACACACCTGGCTACACACACCAACTTTGCTTGTGAGCATCTGGCCAGCATCTGTGCTTTGCAGCAGGTTTGTTCTTTAGGTTGAAGAGATCTACCTAAAGACCTACCTAAAACAGCCTGTTTACACTCAGTGTGCATAGCATTGCTGCAGCAAGACAGAACAGAAGTAGCTCAGTGTTCGCACATTAAAGGTTTCAACCTAAGTGAACATAATATCTGCCACCATATAACTGCTGTAAGTTACAATTACAATTACCACATTTTTATCACAGTTGCAGTGTTGATCAAAAAAATCTCAAAGTGTTAAGTTTTCCCAAATTTTCCAGCTGATTTTATTCTTTTTTTTTTTGTGAATCTGTTCACCTTTCAGCATGAAGGCCCTGAGTTTGAAACTTGGCCCTCTTTTCTTTCTGTGTGGAGTTTGCATTTTCTTTCACAGTCCACACCTGCACGTCTGCTGTCTAAATTGCCCTTGAGTGTGAGTATGAATGTGTTGTTGTCTCTCTACGTGTTGGCCCTGCCTGTCCGGGGCTGATTGATAGATGAGTGGGTAAAAAAAAAAAAAAANAAAAAAAAAAAAAAACCAGGGTGTTCCTGTAAATGAGCCTGCACGTTATGTCAGCCCATCCTGTATAAATAAATAGAGGTAACGCTTACAACCAATCACCACAAAATCCTCGGAAGGTTAACAGCCTTTAAATTATAGACCGTCTCATTCTTTCGCGTCCTCAGCCTGTGACCCAAATGCATAATTTATTGCCTTGCTCTTGGACCCTGGCTCATTAAAAGCGATTAAAGCATTTGGCATGTGGGGACAACAGCAGAGACAGTTGAGGCCGACGTCCATTTTGAGATGCAACTCATGTTTTCAAATAAGGCTACAGGCTTTTTGCAATGCATCCATTTGTGTATTATTCTGTATTTTCTGGGAAATGTTTAGCCAGACATGGATGTCTGATGCCCGAAGAAAGGATGGACATGCATTAAAGCAAATGATTAATGTGCAGACACACACACACACACACATAGATAAGGCCAGCCATGATGACAGCATTTGGCACTGGCATTAATTCCAGTCATATTTTCTCTCCTAATAAGCTCATCAGGATTGACAAGCCAAAGCAATGAGCAGTGGCTCAGAGTCTAACAATTCAAGGCCGTGTGCATTCAATTTAAGCTTTGAGCTACTTAACTGTCCACTACTTTTGTGTACAGGGGTTGGAGAAAATAATAGAAATAGCTTTCAATACAACAGTCCATTTAAAGGCAACATCACAGCTGCAGCTATTGAAAATATACACTGAATTGTCCTGATATACAAACATACTGAATGAGCTGGAGGCAAAGAACAACATGGAGTTTATTTTGCCAAGTCAATAATTTTCTGTTTTGGGAACCTTCCGAGTGCATTATTCTCTTATACCACAAGCTGCTAACAGAGGCAACAAGATAAGCCTTGTCCAAATAATAATCCAGTGTGATTGTAGTAAGTTTGATCAAACTTTGGTCATATTAGTTTCACCAGCGAAGGTTAATTATAATAATATACTGTATCATGAAGTAGACAGAACAGTGTTTGAGGTGTCCTGATTTACAACTTTAAAGGACTTGGAGATAAGAGCCATACGAGGGTGAACGGCTTGGTCAGAGATGCCGCAATGACTGCTGGAGCACAAAATTTGAGTCACTGAGTCTTAGAGTTTAGTCGTAGAATAAATTCTTCAGTTTTCAGATCAAAAGTTTGGAACTAAATTAGGAACTACTTTGCCTGGAATTATCCAGAATTGGAACACGCAATTCGTTCAGCAACTTCCCTGCTCCCATTCAAACTGTGCTTCAAATACCATGATTATGGTGAAGACATCCTTGAGTCTCTCATGCACATGGTATGCTGGTCCCTATTTTATTTATCAATGTTTTTAAAGTCTTTTATCTAGTCAAATTATCCACAAAACTAAGGTTTATTTCCATCTCCTGATAAATTTGCATCAATCCATCTATCACTTTATTATGACCTTCACACAATAAACTCTACTTTCTTTAGTTGGAAGAGTTCAAACTGCACCTTCGTTTTTCACTACAGAGCTGGCCAAAAGTGTTGCATCCCCCTGTATTTTTGTGTAAACTTCACCAAAATACCACTCCAAACACAACAAAATTCATTTAGTGGTGTTTTACAAGTATCAAATATTCAACTATTCTTTAGACTAAAATTTGGATTTCAGAGTAGGTAATATGAGTACAATATTTCTACAAGTCAGTGAAAACATGTGAAAACCATTTGACCTCTGACCCTACCTCAACAAAGATGTTTTACTTCCTGTTTGATCTCTACTGATAATATTGGGATTTTTCTTTAAATTTTACTATGTTAAAAGTGTCTTCCTATTTAACACTATTAACAATTTATTTATTTATTTTTCAGTTGTACTTGCTGTGACACATTAAATAAACATACTTTATTGTGTTTGGAGTGGTATTTTAACTCAGAAAGATAAGTTTACACAAAAATACAGGGGGTGAAATACTTTTGGTCAGCGCTGTTGATAAGAACACTTGCCATCACACTGATTTTTCATCATTTACTAGGATGGAAACCGATTTAGAGAGAAGAGAGTTAAACTGTCAGATTGAAAGTTAATAAAGGGTCATAGTAAATGACTGAATGTTTAGTCAGGACAAGGAATCCCGCAAATCTGATTAAGGCTGCAGTCAACTAACATGACATGAAACTAACTAAAAATGTAACAAATATAAATGAAATTAAAATTATTCACCCCTTCAGCATTCTCTTTTAAGCATCATGCCAGCATGTCTTCATTTTACTGAGGAGCAACATCTAATTAATCTGATTATCAAACTAATTAATAGATGCTTTCACGGTGAGGGTTAGGGAAATGAGGGCTGTCATGCTGCTGCGGTTTCACACCTTGTCAATGTGTCGACGGCAAAGGAGCCGGAAAGAGCATTCAAGAGTGAGAAATCATTGCTTTTAAAATCTACAGGATGAACAATGTCCGAATGTGTGATTAAAAACATGAAATCACTGTTTCTGACACTAAAACTTAAGTAAAACGAGGTAGAATTTACAGTTCTGTAATGTTAATGTGTAACTTAAAAAGGGAAATGTCAAAGTCACACAGGTATAATCAGCAACTACTGTATAATTAAAATCAGGATTTGGTAGTAATTATGCTTTAAATGAAGCAGGGTGTTAAATATGCTCCTGGGTTGGCACGAAACGTGCAAAAACAACACTATAAAGTTATATCTGTGCACTCACAGACACATTTTTACATAATGAGGGATAAAATGCAGCTTGTTTTGTGGTTTTCCTGAGTAATTTGCCTGGAACAGCAACAGTGCTCTAAATCTAGTGCTGTGTACTGTACCTCCCTGCCAGACAACCAAACAGAATGAGATAAGTAGCCTCACTTCAGCCCCCATGAATGGCGAGTCATTTTATGGTGAGCTCTGACACTGTGGGGCAATTAGCCTGAAGGCAGTGAGCCAGCTCCTGGCTGAGAATGGAGGGATTTATGACTATAAGTACAGAAAACAACATTTAAGAACACACCTCAGGCAGCGGTGGTCGTTTGGGAGTTTAAAAAAATAACAACAAAAAAACAAAACAAAACAAAAAAAAAAAAAAAAAAAAAAAAAAATCACACCAGTTACACTCATTCAGAACGGGTTCTTTTTGGGGTTTAAATGCTGGGAAGGTGAGGAAAAAAATGTGCAAAATTCCAAAAGGCAACTATTTTTTCTGATATTAAAAGCCTCTATCCATGCTAAACATGGTGATACATTTAACAAATAAAAAAATACATAATAAAGCCTTTTTAATCTGAATACCCTGGTTTCCACAACAGCTGGACTGATAGTATATTTGCAAAATGTTCTGACGCAGACTTCAGGTGATGTATTTTTGTAAGTTAATCTTAAAGTTCTGTTATGGGTTCCATAGACCATGTAACCTCTGGCTACAAACAAGAGCTCTGCACTTCCTGACATTCCCATAAAAGTTCATCAAAATTCTTGATTTTCCTGCCTTAAACACACAAACAGAAACTCAACGACCTCCATAATTCTCCTTGTATTCCTTTTCATTTTACTTTGCCATGTAGGACTCTGAATCTTTCATTTCATTATGCTCATTCATACTCCTCAACCACTCGCAACACAACACAGAATAACCAGTAACTATGTAGCTCAATTCATCCAGAATAAGACAAATAACAGTCCACTTCAGCGTTTCCATGAGAGGTGAAATAGACGTTGGCAGCTTTTCCTCAAAAGGCCTTTTCAACAGCAGGAACTTGTTGAAGTACCCAGGAAACTTTTTAGGAACTCAACGACTTTACCTACATTTCCACAACAGAAACCTCAGTCCAATTTTAGTTTCTGGAGCCTAAAATATTCCTGCTCCCAGGGTAAGACTTTCCAAGGGGCCTGGATCTATATGTCTATCTTTAGCATCTATAGGATCTGAGGTTGCAAGAATGAATGTAACTGCTTGGTCAAAGGCAAATTTCCAGACTATAGAAGAGCATTCAATGATTTGATAAGATGTGAAAAATATCTGTATATTTGGTTAAAAACAAGATTTTAAAGATGCTGTGAAGGATCAAATTTCCATTATTGTGCCATGTGCACAATAGAGCAGCCCTACCAAACTTCATGCTTCATGCTGAATATTGAGACAATTGGCCACATCACAGAATATAAAGATGGTCAAGTAAGTTGGTGATAAAACTACACAGAAAATAAACAAACTCAACAGATTATCAGTAGTGTGTTTTCTCAATGAAATCTAAAATCAAGCTATGTTTTTTTTTTAAATTCCTTATCAGTGTAATTTGCCTGAACTTAAAGTAGAAGATACAAATGTGCCGAAGAAAGTTTTGATCTTGGATTTTGGTTCCTGACTTTTGGTCCCATATTACGGTTCTAAATCCCGAAAAGGCACGTGTTAAAACTGAAAGGGTGATAAGTTTCAAGACAAGTCATTGTGTCTGACTGTAGAGGAATGAGTCATATGAATGAACACACACACATATACACATGTACAGAAAGTGAAGACAGAGCAGAATGGGTTCTACTATGCGGCTCCAAAGGCCAGGACTAGAAGGTCAGTGATGACAAGGCGATGTGTGTTTGTGTGTACCTCTCTGTGTGTGTGTGTCTGTGTGTGGTGTGTGCAAGCAGTCCCTAGGAGAATTTGCACAGAGCCCGCTCCTGCTGCAGCTACCTCTCCTCCGTCTCTACCCACCAGAGAAAATGTAATTATATCCTCAGACTCCTGTTAGGCCATATCCACTCTTCTGCAACACACATTCAAATGAAATGCATAAATTAAATAAACCGGTGTGTGTGTGGCAATTGTAATTAAAAACAAAAGAACAAAGCGGACGAAAGTGTGTGTGTGTGTGTGTGTGTGTGTGTGTGTGTGTGTGTGTGTGTGCATCTGAATGCTTGTGAAAATGTGTGTGAATGTGTGTGGGCAGTGAGAGTTAAGCTACACATGGAAGTCAGCTTAATTGGTTGACTTTAGCTAGCCTTACCACCGGCATTAACTGCACTGAGTGGGCGCAAAAGCCATGCACACACACACACACACACACACACACACACACACACACACACACACACACANACACACACACACACAACAAATACATACACACATGCAGGGTGAACATGTGAATTTTCTCACTCACTTTTCCTGCCATTAAGCAAGCTCACAGATGCAGGGAGATGTAAACATCTTCAGAACAGCAGCAAATCATGTGTAAGTTTGCTCAGACTAAACAAGTGTATGCTTTTATGTGCCCTCTTAATATCCCTTGACTTCAGCAGAGAGATGTAAATTAATATTAATCGCAAGTAAACAAGGGGAAATATAGTGTTTTTTTCTAGCTACAACAAAGGGAATGATTGCATGTAAATTTATTTGTTGGCTGCCTTTATTTGATGGGTTAATTGTTTTCAGACATTGATTGAACTGACTAACTTCTCTTAAAGGACCATTCCACCCATTTTGCATGTTTGAGCCTAATATATTCAATTTTTGTGCATGTAAGGTTACTGATAATCATTTCCAAAAGCATACTACTGGAACGGTGAGGTTTTTTTTTTTTTTTTTTTTTTTTTTTNTGGTTTCAGTTTATTCTGGTACGCTATTAAAATCAACTTGTTGATACTTGAAACATTCTTGGGATAGTAATCTATTATCGTGAACAACACATGTACTCAGGATTTTTTTAACAGTTACGTAATTTTAGCATTTAAGCTCAATAAAAAAGCGCAGAGTGAATGTATGTCTCCACTGGGGAATATAGTCCCAAAAGAAGACCTACGTGTATCGAAAAATGTAAATGACTGTGACTTCATAAGGCTGCGTAACCATTAGCAGGTGAAGCAGGAAAGCTGAAATATGGTTTTGTCTTTTGGGAAATGATTGTCAGAAACCTTACGTGTATGAAAATTTAATATATTAGGCTCAAATATGTAAAATGCGTGGTATGGTCTTTAACAATCAATTTTGCACCAGTAAGGGGCTTCAAACTCCAAAATAACATGATAGACACAGTTATGAAATAATTATCTGCTGAAGGTTACTACAGACTGTAACGTTGGGTTGTCACAGATGAAAGTTAACGACTGTGAGAAAATTGTGATGAAATCTTTGGTCTTTAAAACAGTAGTCCTAGATTGCAGTATGACACGTCTGAAATGGCCAATCTCACGAAAGACAGCTAGCAACAGACTTATTAAAAATCTGTGTCTATCTGGTGCAAATGAATAATGACGTGTTTCTGCCTGCAATGATTCACCATAGCATCATCGCTTGATTGGCATGTATCAAACTTCATATTGTACAGGTACCGACTAAAATTCCACTTTATTCATCTTTCACAGTGTAACATGCAACAAATTTAAAAGATTGCCATTATTGCACAGTCTGCAGGAGGATTTACACATTGGAGGTGAAAGCTGACAGATGATATGAAACTGAAAAAGCACGGCAAAACTAACATTTTATTTATAGTAATTAGATGACATTATTGATGTTGCATTTTTTTTTTTTTTTTTTTTAGATAAACGTAATTGCTTGCTGAAATATGTGCTCCTTTGTAGAAATTCTAATGAGCTACGTCTTTACACTCATGTCTGAAATGAAGGCTTGCTGTGTTCATGCACAGATTAAAGAAAGTAGTAGGATATTATTTAAACACACAGCAGCATCTAACATGAGATTTTGGCAGTTAATGCCCTCGAGTAAAAAATCGGTGCTGGACTCTGTTGTCAGAATGGTGAATTTTTATCAGCGCTATCAATGAAATGACAACTGCTTAGTGTGTTTGATACGGGCGATAAACACACCTGGCTTCTTGTGCAGACTGAAGTGAGGTGCTTATCAAGCAGAGAAGCATCCGCACATCTCTTTGAACTCCACTCTCAGGTAGAGATGTTTTTGCATGAGCAACCTTCTCCCTCAGCACGTCTTTTTGATGTTCCAGCATGCTGGCAAAATTAGCCCACTGCGCAAATATATCACCTTTGGATGGTCAGAATGTGAAACTACAAACAGCCTCACTGACAGTTCTAGATGCGTTTCACAACATTTAGATGAGCCTGGTTTTCACTGCAACAGGGAATTCTCTGAATATTTTCTCCTGGAAGCTTCCCTGAGATTGCAGGGATAACACTCCTGTCTGGCTCTCTGGGAAGTCGCCATTTATTGTACATTTTTAGTTCTCCTGTTTGAATGTGATTTGTCTGTTATTCTGGTAGCAATACCTCCCACTAGAGACAAGGAGAAAAACAAACAAGTGGCACATTTCTCTTTTGGTATCAGGCTATATATTTATATTCCTGATATTTGGATATATGAGACAATTTGATGAACGACATGATATATGGTTTTGTGTGGAGATACTGATGTAATTCATGGAAAATGATTTGTCAAGTACTGACAGTCAGCAAGAGTAAGAATTATGTTGTTTTTGTTTCGACGGTTATGTTAAATATTGCCTGATATAAATCAGAATCTTCCTGAATCCGAAATCTTGAGAATCTTCAGAAACTGAACACTGTTTAAAGATGTCAAATTTAGTAAAACGTGTTTAACTAAGGTTGTGAAGTATTGAAAAACAAAAAAGTATCGTAGGGCGTATCTTAATTATCTGTGTACTATTTTGAATTAGTGATAAAGTGTGACTAGCACATTCGAGTCATGCAAGTTCTCTTTTTTTATTTGCAACTATTTACCTATGTGAGGTAGGTTTATCCTCTCTTGCTATAATCAAGAAAAAAAGGTAGAGCTGCTGGATTCAGAGGCAGAACTGTGTTTGAAGATAGCCTAAATTGTGTTGCCCACAGTGAGGCTTTGTTCACCTATGCAAGAACATTCCTCTTGCTAAAACTGACAGTTCCCACTGCTACTTTGTTTGTGTGTGTGTGTGTGTGTGTGTGTGTGTGTGTGTGTGTGTGTACACGTGCCCATGCAGCATGCGAGAAAGGTAATTCCCATGTATTGTTTCTTTTGATTTTTGCAAAGATCAAGAGACAGGCACCTGAATTTGCATTTGTCCTTTTGTTCTTTTCAGGCTTGGTGGCTCGCTGGTGGAATTTTGATGCTTTGCTTCATGTTAGGTGGCATTTGGTCCAAAAGGTTCATAAACCACTGCCCTCAAGCAAGACACTAACAATTCCAGCGTTGGGGGTTTCATACCCAAAAGCAACACACTGCTTTTGGTTATGAAAGCAATGTGTTGCATTTGGGTATGAAAGCAACACAATGCTGACAATGTGACAGTTCAGTTCACTTTGTGCTTAAATGTCAAGTAAATTTTGACCATGGTCTCATTAAGCGATCTTCAGCTGTTAGAAACNCTTTGTGCTTAAATGTCAAGTAAATTTTGACCATGGTCTCATTAAGCGATCTTCAGCTGTTAGAAACTTTGGAGTAATATTTGATGCAGATCTGTCCTTCAGTGATCACATCAATAATGTTACCAGGATTGCCTACTTTCACCTCCGTAGTATATCCAGGATTAGACCGTTCCTTGACATGCCAGATGCAGAACTTTAGTTCACGCTTTTTAACCTCTAGACTAGGTTACTGTAATTTACTTTTCTCTGGCTTAAGTTCTACTGTTCTGAAAACTGCAGCTTGTTCAAAATACTGCAGCCCGGATCTTAACTAGAACCCGTAAATTTGAACATATCACATCTGTCTTCGCCTCCCTACATTGGCTTCCTATTAATGCCAGGGCTGACTTTAAGGTTCTCCTCCTTACTTATAAAATACTGCATGTCCTTAAGGAACCTCATTACCCCATATGTTCCTCCACATCCTTTGAGATCCCAGGAGGCAGACCTGCTCATTATCCCAAGGGCCAAGACAAAATCCTTAGGAAACAGAGCCTTCTCCTACAGCGCTCCTCTTCTTTGGAATAAACTTCCTGCAGCCCTAAGAGACTCAATTGAAATGTTTAAATCCCAACTCAAAACCCACCTATTCTCATAATACTTTAAATGAGCATAATGTGGTCTCTGTGGTGTGGGACAGTGTAGAGCCAGCCTATGTCTATGCTAGGTCAGCAGTGTGAGTGTATCCAGGTAGATGGGACTCACCATTTATCTAGCAGGCTTTTTCCATTCTCACATGACTTTTGGTAATTGCTATACTCATCTTAATATTCATTTCTCTCTTTCTGGATACGTGGACCACCCTCACACTCGTGTGAGTGTTGGGGTCCTGAAACTCGGCTGTGACCAGAAGTCCATCCAACTGGCTGCCAGCTGGTTGCCCTCCCATGGTGCAGCATGCAATGTGATTTGTAATTTATTTGTAATTTACCTGTTTCTACATCTGCGGCTCCTATTGCATCACCCGGTCATTTGAGGAGAGGGAAACTATCTTTGAATATAGCCTCTCCCATCCATTTTCCTTATACAATAAGGTTTTTAGGGAGTTCTTCCTAGAATTCTTAGAGAGCTTGGTCTGAGTCAGGAACCGCTACTGTGTGGGTCTGTAAAGCCCTTTGAGACATTGTATGTGATACTGGGCTATACAAATAAACTTGACTTGACTAAATGGTCAGAGCAATAGACTGCAAAAAAATTGCCTGAGGCTCGATTCTTAAACAATCCTCCAATGTTACAGAGTCAGGCGGAGAGTTCCCAGGCAGAGGGGAAAAAAAGAAAATGGAGACGTTTTCACAAACATGGGCAACATGTGGCTGATGTGAGAAGAAAATGACCAACAAGTCTGTGTGGTAGTGTATCTAAATTCCCAATGTTGTTCCTATGTCCCTATCATTCAACATCGAAAAGGATAATGCCCATACCGTTGTCATAGTAACATAATTTAGTATTGCTACAGTAGCAGTAAAACACTATCGCTAACCAAAACCATTCTAGGAAACCCTCATCATAACCCCTGGACCTGTATTTAACAAAACATTAACCAAGTAGTACGTGCTGTCTAACTTTAAAGGATAAGCTCAGATTTTTTTAAGTCTGTTTGGATGAAATACTCATGATCCATATGTACACTGAACAAAATACTGTATCAATCAAAATTCATAAATCCTTGATTTATACTAACAGATGCTTTCCAAAGTTCACCTGAATCCAATAGCCTGAGTTAAAAGTGTTCTGGTGATTATTCTCGTAAAGTTATACACTTCGGTTAGCATTATCTTTCTCTGAACACAAAAAAAGGTCAAAGGTATTAAATGTCAAACACACAGATACCACAGCTTTAACAGAGCTCCTTACTTGTAGTTTCTGAATATATGTTACAGTATATGTGTTAGAAAAAGGATCTCTGTATTGGATGCAAAAACATGAATCTGATATCCATTTTCTCATTCAACTCCCATTAAAACAGCGAGCAAGGATACTTCCCAGAATGTTTAAGTATTCCTATTCCTCTAAAGGAGACATAATACACAGATTCCCATGTTCTTCTTTTCACTCACACATCTTGAAACCTCTGCAATGTTTTAATGTGCCAAAGACCACTTCTATGTTCCTGTGATGCAGAACCACTGTGCACACTGGGTGAAAAACAGCCTGTTTTTAAGTACCATCTCTTTAAACCCTGCTCATGAAAAGCCTGCTCTGTTCTGATTAGACAGCTGCATCAGGTATGAGTTGGCAGATGCTGGTTAAGCTCAGTGGGCGTGTCTAACCAGGTATGTTGGTGAGTAAATTCACATGTAACATGTTGACATCAACATGTTATGAAAGTAACTGATTAATTAAAAGCAAAATTTTTATGACAGTTCAGTTAGTCTTATTGAATGCTATGAACATCACGTTTTGCAACTTTGACATTATTCAACACACACTCCCTACTATATTACACTATGAACATGAGGGAAAATTTTAAAAAAATATAAATAAAAATCTTTTCTTTAAGGTGTTAAGTGTAAATAGCAAATGCTACTGTTTCCCTTTATCCAGCTGCTGACTTTCAGCAGCCATACAGGAAGAAATCTATTAGAGGAAAGTCAAACAGCAGTTCCACCCCACGCCTCAATAGAGAACAAGACAATGCAACCAAAGATATATTAGACATTTTATAATATTTACTCTCAGCTACAAAATCTCCCACTCTGCATTCATTATGACTATTACTGCCTATCATACCTACGCGTAAAGCCCATAGCTGAATCCAACCTGTTTCTAAATCCAGGAAATCCAGCAGTAGGACAAGGCCGGTATGTAAATATATAATGTAAATCAGACGGAAGATGGATCAGATCTGTCAGAGGAAGAAGATCAGAGAGAGTAAATGTGCTTTAAGAACAAAGTGGACAAAGTAACTGTGTCAGTGAAGCTTGAAATCCAGCAGCAGCGAGCAGACACACTGCTGCACGGAGTCAAGCGCAAATCATCTTTCATCTAAATCCTCTCTCTCCGTACAGCTGTAAGGACTTTTTCCTCACACCGACACACACCATAGTTTTTTGATCTACCCAGAGAACGGACTCGCTGACAAAACGAGGGAATGAGAGAGAGAGAGAATAAAAGAGAGGAAATAAATAAAAGAGAAAAGGGCATGGAGAGGAGATTGCTTTTTCCATTTCCTTTCTTTGGATCCTTCCTCATCAAAATTGCCAGAATTGGAGATTTAAGCTGGCAGCAAAATGAAACTCCACTTGTCTTCATTGAAAGTACTTCTGCTTCCAGAAGTACATGAGGACATTTTACTGCTGATATTGATTTTTACTTCAGTGAAAATTAGAAAGTTTTTCTGATTTTACTGTAGTAGGAAAGTAAATGATTTGAGTACCTCTGCCCCCACTGCTGATCAAGCAAAAATAACAAAATGGAAAGGCTGTTTACACACACACACACACGCCTCAGAAAAATCTTTGTGTGTGTGTGTGTGTGTGTGTGTGTGTGTGTGTGTGTGTGTGTGTGTGTGCGTGTGCATGTGTGTTGTATTCTAAGAAATGTGCAGTTGCTGTGTGTGCTTTCAGCTATCACCAAGACAATCCATTTTAACGTCAAAGACCCACAACACACTATTAGCAAAACCACACATGTCAACACAGGTCACCTACACACCCACCCACATACACACACACTTCCTGTAAGTTGACCCCCTGGCCTGTTGGGATGGCGACCTTGCTTTGCCCCTGACAAGCCCAAACAAAAGAGATGGAGAGAGAGAGAAGGAGGAGAAGGGGTGAGTAAATGAGCAGTGTGTGTGTGTGTGTGNGTAATCAATAAAGAGGACATAGGGTTAAGTGTGTGTGTGTGTGTGTCTGTATGTGTGTGTGTGTGTGTGTGTTGCTACAGCCCTTAAGGCGTAATCAGATTTATTACTTTTCCGGTTTTTTCACACATTAAGGTTAGTTTTGAATCATTTCTTAATTTTGATGAAATGCAGAACTCCATGACAGCTAAAACAAATCAAAAACCTGTAAGTTTACTACATAAATGAATGATTCAAACATACACATCTTATTTATTGGAAATCTATTGCTTCTCACAAAATCTTATCAAGAAAAAAGGTGTTGGATATATAGAAATTGTGACCTCATGGTGGCGCTAGAGGAAAATCAGGATATTTTCAAATTAGTTTGGATTCAACCTCTGGGGACCATGAATGTTTGCAGTAAATTTTATGAAAATCCATAGCGACATTTCACCCTGAACCAAAGTGTGTCTGATCACCATCCTCAGAAAGAAAAATGTGTGATATCTCTCCTCTTCCCTCATGTTTAATGGATTCTTCTTTTTTCTTTCTCTCCCCTCATTTTCCTCCACCCCACTACCACTCCACTTGAGTGTGTGTGTGCCTCTGTGAGAGTGTGAGTGAATATATATGAAAGGACCACACACTTGTGTTCTCTCTCTCTCTCTCTCGCCTACCATCCTATCAAGTGTGTGTTCACTTTCCTTTCCCACGTTTCCATCATTATTCCCTCTCTGCTTTTGTCCTGTCTACCCTNAGTGTGTTCACTTTCCTTTCCCACGTTTCCATCATTATTCCCTCTCTGCTTTTGTCCTGTCTACCCTTTACTCATACAAATGCATGAATCTGATTAAAACCATAAAGATGACTGCATTATTGTGTGTGTGTGTGTGTGTGTGTGTGTAAGTGATGTTGGATGATTTCTAAGACTAGCTAGGTTGCGTAACTCCAAGCGATGACTGCTGGGTGAGGCAGAAACAATCAGAGTTACTTATGTATGCATGTGCGTGCGTGTGTATGTGTGTGTGTGTGTATCCCTGAAGGCATACAAATACTGAACTATTTCTCTCCAACACAAATAAATACAGATAGAAAACTTCATCAGTCACTTAGGATGGCATAAGATTAAAACACACAAACAGGTTTTGAATTGTTGGTGTGGAGCTGAATGAATTTCTTGAGCTCTGACTTCAACAAACTCATTTAACCTGTGTGTCAAGTGAGTCAGAGGGTCATTGTGTGTGGAGTTTCTTGTCTACCTGTGGAAAGTGGCCAAGTGATAACAAAAAAATAAGGGACTGAGCAGAGTAAACACTTTTCACCTCCCCATCCTTAGTTTTTTTCCCCAGAATAACTTATGTGTTATCACTTCCATAATAATAGTAGTTTGATAAAATGCAGCATTAATAACAGTGCTAACACTGTGTGTGTGTATGTGTGTGTCCTCAAGCTTCTGCAAGTGAAGGCTGACTTTATCGACTCAGCAAAGCTTGTTGTGTTATTTAAAGTGGAAGTGCACACACATACACGCACACAATAAATCAGCATAACAAATCTCTCTTGATGCATTTCAGTCTTGTTTCTCTGTTAGTCTGTAAATTTCAAATCTTTTTCATACTTTCGTGGAAAGTTTGGTTACGGGTCAGTAAGCACGTGAGCAGGTTTTGGTGCGACTTTGGATGCACTAGTGCCACCATGTGGCAATTTATAAACCACTTTACAGTTAGGCTAATATCTCCTGAATATCTTCTGAAGGTGTAGAAGCAGCATACTTTTTTTTTTTCACCATTCCCAAGTTCATCACAAATCCATCATTTTTGGCCATGACCACATCTGCCCAAGCATATTTTCTGCTTTTATGTTTCTGCTATTCCAAAACAATTTACATGTACCCATTTACAAAATTATTGCAAGCACGGTAAATTTGCCATAAACTGCCAATGCTCTTGAGTGCTTTGTGTAGTTGCAGCCAAATTTAGATGACACAGGCACGTCATGTCAGATGACACAGGCGCATGTCAACTCTAAGAGATCCTGCAAATTGGATTGAATTTGGCCTAAAGGTACCTAAAGGTACTGCAGCATGCTGAACAGAAATGCCCATAAAGTAGTGGTCATGAGTCTGACTGAGTGTGAATTTGACAAATTCATTGTTGTGCAAAGCCTGAATATCCAAAAACAGGATTTAGGTATCCCAAAAAGCATGACTGCCATCAGCCAATCAGCATTACTGTCGAGCATTACATGTAAATTACACAATTTATTAAAAACTATTTCTATCAAGAAAAATCACATGGATTAAATAGATGTGTCTTGATGGACCTCTGCACTCATTTGTTTTTGTGACTTGAAGCAAGCGATGCTGAAGTGTGATGTTACGTTCCTCTCAAGATAGTTTTATTGATTCAAAATGAACTCACCTGCATGATACAAGCTAGCAAGCAAACTCTCCCACATGCTAGATATGTTTGCTTTTCATCACATAAACAAATGAACACAAATGCAGAGGAGGAACTGCTGCCAACAGAGTGAAGTGAATAAAACACATTGCAGCAGTCGAATCCACAATAGAGATGAGCTCTCACACACACGCACGCATGCAAGCACACACAGTATCTCTAATCACCAGTACCCACCCTCCAGATACTCATGGTTCATTTTCCCGTCACATCGTCTGTCTTCATTTCCCACAGCTGCTAGATAAGACCTGAAAGGAGCCTGCCAGTGATACACAGTGTGTGTGTGTATGCATATGTGTGTGTGTGTGTGTGTTTAGCATTACTCACTACCATGCTACTCAGAAATGTTTCATTTTTGCTAGTAAGACAATAAAGTTAGTAAAAACCAAGGAATATCCAACAATCTCCAAAACTGAAGCCAAGTATAATGGATTCATTATACTGTTGGTGAGTTTAAACTACATCAGTGTGTGTCTCAGCAAAGATTTATTAACTTTAGCTACACACACACTTCTACCTACATCTTTCTATGTGAGCAGGGTTTCTTACATTCCAGGGGGCAACCCAAGGGGCTGAAACCTGATACGTCCCTGGTTGGTACTGGAACACCTTAATAAAAACCATTTCTGACTTCCCTGAATGCTGTCAACAAAGATGGCGACGATTGAGGAGTCCATGTTCTACTTATGTTCGGCAAAAGAAACAGCGGCAGCAGCAACAATGGGAATGGGACGTGAGGCCATTAAATAAATTCCAACATGCTCAATCAGCTCCAGTGTCAGAGTTGCTGCACTGCTGACGTGACAAAGGTTGATGTGGTTGCCTCTGTGATTTGTGTAGGTGTTGTGTTTTGTGAATGTGTAGCGTTAATTCTAGGCAACGTGCAAAAACAATGTTACAGGTTTGCAGGATACACACGGCAGCAACCTTGCACATGTAGTGCACATGTTAAACATAAAGTTGGCTTTACTGTTACTGTTGGCTGAAAGCCTTCAAAGTCCAGTTTTGGGGATTTTCCAGGTTTCAGATCAGTTAAAGGTTGACATGAGTAAACTCTCAAAAAGTCTTTAGATAACATCTAAAAAGTCAAAGGAGGGGATTCATTAAAGGACCATACCACCCACATTGCATGTTTGAGCCTAATGTATTCAATTTTTATACATGTTACGTTACTGACAACCATTTCCCAAAGGATAAAACCATATTTCAGCTTTCCTGATATTTTGCAAAATTTTTTAATCTTTCAAAGTCAAATATTCAAGCGATACACCCACCTTAAAAATCAATATGTCGCCTGCTAATAGTTACGAAAAATGATGAAGTCACGGTCATTTAAATTTTTCGATAAACGCAGGTCTTCTTTTGGGATTGTATTCCTACACAGTAAATTTTGCTGTGTTGAATTAACACTGTAAGTGTTGAATGGGACCAACTCTTCTAGTGTTAATTCAACACAGCAAAATTTACTGTGTAGGTGGAGACATACATTCACTCCCTGCTTTTTATTGCGCTTAAACACTAAAATTACAAAACTCTAAAAAAACCCTGAATATGTCTTGTTCATGATGATGGATTACCTATCCCAAGAACGTTTCAAGTTGATTGAAGTTGATTTTAATAGCATACCAGAATGAACTGAAACCATCTGGAAGGCAGGAAAAAACAAAAAATAATAATTAAAAAAAAAAAAAACCTCACCATTCCAGTAGTATCCTTTGGGAAATGATTGTCAGTAACGTTACGTGTATGAAAATTGAATATATTAGGCTCAAACATGCAAAATGGGTGGAATGGTCCTTAAAAAAAATCACGATAACTACATGGTGTCACACCATATACCAGCAATAATAAATGAAGTTCATTCATAAAGCCTGCCTTACGTTAATCAGCACACCCTTGTCCCATTAATGACATGATGTCAGGTATGTCGCAGGTAAAAGACAATGAGGATCAGTGTGTTATTAAGCTTCAGATTTAAGAGTCACGCTTCATAAAGCTTCATATGGTGTCAAAGTGACATTGACGTGTTAAATCCACAAAGGAAACCTAAATTCTCTGCTTTAAAACTCCGCATTTTAAGAGATCAACACAAATGTAACACGCACCACACATAACCATACACTGGCACAAGGGAGGTGTGTGTGGTGTGTGTCGCGTTTGAGAGAGAGAGACACGGAGTGCAGCAGATGAGACTTCAGAGCCACGAGAATGTGTGTGAGATCAGATGAAAACTCGCCAGTTAAATACCGACTGATAAGCTGAGTGGCAAATGTATTGATCAGTAACACGTGTGAGGTCAATACAGTTTAAAATGTCATCAGATGAAATTTACCACCAGAAACAGGATTTAATTTTTGCGTGGCGGTGTGTTTTATGAATTGTTTCACTGACATGTAAGTAAGAAAGTACCGTAGTAATGCCTCTTTCAAGGCAAACTCTAAGAGATGCCAATAACAGGCGTTCATGAATGAGGGAACATGGCTGCATGGTGATGTTTGCCCTCATCGGTAAGTCTGGCGCTTTCTGAATCCTGCCCACGGTGTCAAAAAGTTCCTGAGAAGTTGACATATTTACCCAATATCCTCCATCTTGTGTGAAATGTAAAAGGTGAATTAGCAAAGTAACAGTACAAAAATAGTGGAGGGTGGTTCCGCCTGGAATTCTGGGAGGTACTTTTGGATTATTTTGATTGTGGTTTAAAAAAAAAGAAAGAAAAGGTTGAAGAAATAAATGATACGAGAGGACAGAGCAAGACAGAGGAAAAGAGAAGGAGGGGGAACAGAGAGTGAGAAAGAGGGTGAATAGGAGAAGGAGGAGGTGTGTTTGCAAACCATCTGGACTCAGTCTCCGATAAGGAACACTTAGTCAGCAAACACCTCATCACTCAAACACTCACCCTCTTTTTTCTGTCTTCTAAAAACTCTCTGGTATCTCTCTGTTTTTGCTGTAATCTCCCTCCATTGATACGGCCTTCCACAAAAAATGAGAGAGGAATGGAAATGGGGAGGAAGATTGATGGAAGTGAACGGGAAAAAAAGAAGAACGGAGCTGTTCTGGGACTGGTAGAGAGCAAATATTGTTAGAAGCAAGAATAATGCGAAGAGAAAGAGATCCACATGAGGAAACTGTAATGTAACTATAATGTAATGTAATGTAACTATAATGTATTTTTCCGCCACGAAATATAGTCCCAGGAGAAGATGGCTCATACAGAGAAATTCAAACAATTGTGCCTTCTACAATCATGCATAAGTGTTAGAAGGCGAAACACTAAATTTTAAGGTGGGTGTGTCGCCTGAACATTTGATTTAGAAAGATTAGGGGATTAAAAATAAATAAATAACAGAAAAACTAAATCATGGTTTTGTGTTTTGAAATCTGTTGTCAGTAACATAACATGTATACGGATTGTATAATTGGGCTCAAACATGCACAATCACCGGTATGGTCCTTTAAACCAATCAATACTATATCAGGTTTAAAAACATGTAATTTCCTTACATGGTAATCAGAATGTGAAGCTAAATTAATTATTACTTCATTAGAAAGATCAAACATCAGATTTCTGAATACAGAATAATTTTGCCTCATTTGACTCATAATGAGAAATTAATGCACTTTTTATGCAAAGTACTGGGACCTCTTTAGGCTTTTGCATAACGTGAAATGCCTTTAAAGACAAATCAAACTTTCCTCAACTTCTTGCTCTGCTCCTTCTTATTTATTTATTTATTTATTTATTTATCTATTTATTTATTTATTTATTTGCCTTGAAACCTGTTAAACTGGCATTACAAAGGGAGATGTTTCTGCAGAAATTAATTTAAAAATGGAGCACTTTCACTTTCCAGAAAAAAAAAAAAAAAAGGATTGGTCTAAACTTTTAAAAATTACAATTTATTGATTATATCGGTATAGTTTCATATTTATTTATGAAATCCCAACTCTGATTTAATTGATTTTGATTGTATTACTTGAACATATTGGCTAGATTTGAGATCATATGTTACAAAATTCATTCTTCTTGCGTAGTTTTGGATCCGTCTCTCTGGAACTGAGGTGAATTTTTCTCTTAGCTGTTGTGAATATTAATGCATTCTGTGATTCATAAAGCACAGCACAAATTAAACTGGCAGTTATAGCAGTTTTTGGTGACTTTTGTGGATGATGTATTTGGGGTCAGACGTGCTCTGTAGTTATGCACGGTGCTTTATGATGATATTTTGACTGCTTATTTTGATTTGTTTTCCTGCTGAAATTTGAAGCAGAGCATTCTTTTTTTTTTTCCAATTTGTCCTTTTGAATTAGTGATGAGGAGGAAAGCGTGCGGTTTCTCATGGGGAGCTGGCTGGAAAACACTGGATCTCACACACATGCACACGCACACACACACGGACATATACGTAAAATGAATGTACACTTCAAATACTTCATCATACATTTGGGGTACAAACACAAGATAATCAAACTTATGCACACGCACACACACACTCACACACACGCACACACACACACACCAGCCTATAGGCACACACAGAATATGTGCTCTTCACATTACTGCTATGCTCTTATGATAAATGTACTATAAATGTCCTTGTATGTAATGAAAAATAATAAAACAAGGAAATATATGGGCAAAATAATGTGAATGGGCTAGACCTTTATGCCCTGTATGTGTGTGTGTGTGTGTGTGTGTGTGTGTGTGTTGGTCTGTGCTCAAAGANACCTTTATGCCCTGTATGTGTGTGTGTGTGTGTGTGTGTGTGTGTGTTGGTCTGTGCTCAAAGAACTATGAAAGACTGTAAATCTTTGGGTTGTCCACGTATGCATAGCCAATGAAAAATCTTAAACAGTATATATTACCCTCTGTGTGTGTGGTGTGTGTATGTGAGTGTGTGTGAGTGTGTGTGTGTGTGTGCCTCCACATACATGCTGGTGTGGGGCATTTTAGGAATAATTGAAACTTATTTTCTGAGTAATAGCCCCATCTAGAGTAATGCAGTCCATCAGGGAAATTACTACTGACACGCACACACACACACACACCTGCACTTGCAAGGGCGGCAGACTTACATTCATTCCTTAGCTCCTGTTTTTCAAAGCATGTCCTCCTGCTGATGACTTTCATCATCTTTTTAGCTTTAAAACAGTAATACACACTTGCAACTCTCACACTCACGTTTACACACTCACGTTTACACACCCACACCCCACATACACACACACATGGGCCCCTATATCTCAGACACCCAATCTATCTCACACATCACTCTCAAAGGCCTTGTTGCTAGGAGATAGTGCTCTATTTGTGGAGAGAGAGCAAGAGAGAGACGCAGAGAGATGTATATACGTGAAGGGGGTGACAGAGAGAGAAAAAGAGAGAGTGGGGGAAGAGAGAGAGAGAGATAAACGAAAGAAAAGTGTGGGAATGAGAAATTGAGGAGACTGGAGAGTCAAGTTCTTCTAAAGTTGGATGATTCTCTCAAGAAAAATAGGCATGCACACACGCGCACGCACACACACAATACGAAAAAAAACTCAGTGAACACTGACAGCTTGTTTCTCCGAAGTGAGAAACACGACACTGCCTAGACAGGGTGTGTGTGTGGTTGTCTGTGTGTGCATGGTTGTGAGTGAGAAGAAGAGAGAGAGAGCGAGAGAGGAAACTTACGAGTAGGTGGGTGTTCTTGCACCCCTATACACTGATCCACATATATACATGTACCTACATATGCAGGAATATCTGTGTGTGCATGTGAGTGTGTGTGTGTGTGTGTGTGTGTGTGTGTGTGTGTGTGTGTGTGTGTGAGGGAGTGAGTGGCAGTATTGTTGGGATCCAGCAGGTCATATAATGGTTGGCTGGTCACATTGTTGGCCCCAGCGGTCAGTCCACATACACGCACTCAATCACACACACACACACACACACACACACACACACACACAGTCTACTTAATCTCCAAATACATTGATTATAATCTGCTAAAGCCACAGGATAGAAATCCTCAACCTACTTTTGCTCAATTACATTTCGTCCTTCTATTAAAAAAAAAAAAAAAAAAAAAAAAAAGCCTCATTACAAAGGAAATCCAGTTGAAAAATTCTTGTTTTACTTGCAAATCAGCAAATCAGGATACATCACTGCCCCGAAATGAACAGCAGCTTAGAGCCCCATGGCAACCAAGGTAAATGCAGAAAGAAAAAAAAAAAAAAGTAAAGGGTTTCTTTGGGTTCCTTTAACATTTCTGTCATAGTATTATTTGTTTATTTCCACTGATTCATGGGCAAATTAAGAATCTGATTAGGGCCTCCAGATGAGTAAATATGAGGTCATATGAATATTTGGCTGTGATATTTTAAGTATCAATTCATAATCAATGATTAATTACATTTATCAATTTTTTTTTTTCCTGTATTTTTAGAAATAAGCCCCTAAGTAACCACATGAGAAACTTCTGTACAAATATGAGTCACTTCTGGGTTCTTCTGTACAAATTTCAGGACAGATCCTTACATTTTTGGCTACATAAATGTGCCTTATTATAAATGTGTGTGTGTGTGTGTGTGTGTGTGTGTGTGTGTGTGTGTGTGTGTGTGTGTGTGTGTGTTACTGGTATGATTGTTCGTACCAGTGGAATGTAGCAGTTGTCTGTGCTGGTTGACTGGTTGCTTTGTGGGTCACAGCTGGTCTGCAGTTCACAGTCCTGTTAATCCACAAAAACATGCCAGAGAAGAAGAAGAAGAAGAAGAAGAAGAAGAAGAAGAAGAAGAAGAAGAAGAAGAAGAAAGAAGCAAAGCACCGCAACAGAGGGTATGCTGTCCACTGTCTCATTTCATTCCTGTCTTCAAAGTATCGCTCATAAAATAACGTGACACAACTGGGTCACCAAAAACACACTTTACCTTCAAAAATAATAAAGAATTTGGTTGTTACGCAACATTTCTACGATATCACGCCTGCAGGTTCCTTCTTCTTCCTGCTCAGAAACTTTGAGATCTGCAAAAATGAAGCACTTTTCTTGTTTTCTGTGTTGTAAAGAAAATCCAAAAACATTTTTTGGTGTTATGAAAAACATAAATTTAGTAACATTATGTGAGAATTACAATCTGACTGATAATGGATTTTTAATTTTTTTTTTTCTTTTGTTTGTTTTTTTAAATATTCCTAAAACAACATGTACTGAGGTAGGATTATTTTGCAGTTGGGACAATAATTGTATCACCCATAATGGCAGTACCTCAATTATCATACATGATAACTACAAAAAAATACAAAAACACAATAAAATTGCAATAAATTAGGATGAATAAGTTCAAAACAATAAATAGATTTTAAAATTTTCTTGCTGCAATATTGTTTTGCATATTTACTAACAATGTGGATTCTCAAACTGTGGTACGTGTACCACCAGTGGTACTTGAAGCGCCCCCTGGTGGCAGATGACTTATCAAAAAAATGAAAATTATGAAATTTTGAAAATTATGTTAAATCAAACATATTTTATCTTTTTTTTTTTTTTTNTTTTTTTTTTTTTTTTGTTTTTTAATGTCGCTTTGAATTAAGATTTCAACTTTTTTGGTTTGATTGAAGAATCCATCTTGTTCCATGTGGACACTGTTTACGTACTTCTGTTCTACGTGGGCGTCAGTAACATTTTGAGCTATTTTCAGATGCAAACCCTATTTTTCAGTTGTTTTCCTTAGAACTGGTTAGCTTAGTGGCAACAAAGAAAAAAAAGAAGCTAATAGCCAGTCATATCAAATTTATCCTCCTTTTCATGCTTATTTTTATGCAAATAAGTTCCAGAAACTGACGGCGTGTTTCGCTGGAGAATTTGGTCTTGAACCTTTAACTCCTTCGCCTTTGCAGTTATCAACTTTTCCACATGCTGTTTTATGTTTTATTTTTCTTCACACATGATTCACTTCTTTTTGCGTGTGTGTGTCGCATCTGTGTAGCCGCTGCTGCTATTGTGGAAGTTAATATTCTCCATCCATGATCTCAGGAACACGTGAGCAAATAGCAGGAAAAAAAAAAGTCTGTTTTTATAATCACCACTTGTCCCTTTGTGCAGAAACAGGTGTGAACTTGATTTGAAACGGATATCTATATTTTTACGGCCCCTTTATTATCACTCTGACGTCTTATCATTCCTAATGGCGCTCGCTGGAATCTTAATCAGTTACACATGTCGCTCTCCGTGCTACTATCTCTGCCCTCCTTTCTTTACGATCCGTCCGTCCTTGCTCCTCTTTAAGCATGTTTCCCCTCACCGTGGCAGTTTTACTCCTTTAATCCATCACCCGCNCAGGCAAGGAAAGAAGGAGGGATGAAGGGAAAATAGGAGAGAAGAGAGGAGGAAACTTCAAATGAAAGAGAGTAATCAGAATGAACTGAAAATACAGATAAAGAGAGTGATGTAGGAAAAACAGGAAGAGGTGGAAAAACAAGTGGGAAGTGATGAAAAGAGAGAGAGAGAGAGAGAGAGAGAGAGAGAGCAAAGGAATGCAAGCCTGTGTGTGTCTGGAAGCGATTAGCCGAAAAGCAAAAGCCCGTCTTCTCTTTCTCTGTGTGTGAGCAGCAGCCAGCCTAACCCTCACCTCCCCACACTCACACACACACACACAGGTACACACACATCAATGTTCTTTTCAAAACACAGAATCTTCAAAAAAAAAAAAAAATCAGGAGCCGAAAAGCCCAATCATCTAATGTTTTCCTGAGTTCACTCACCTTTTCCTGGGTTAAACACAGCTTACACAGTGTGTATATAAATACACTCGGCTGACGTGTTGTAGGACATAAAAACACATCTGCACATGCGAAGCTAATTACTTCGTTTCTGCTTATTTGGACGTAGCAAGAGTTATGGAGTTAATCTCCAATTTAGAGATGAAATCTGTGGTTAGGTTCATGATTTTTTTTTTAATCTATATATTTTTCTGTTGGTTACTTTGTGTGTGTGTGTCTGTGTGTGTGTTTTACAACTTTTGTTGCTTTTAAATCTGTACTGCTCTGGAAATAACAGATTTATCTGTTTGCTGGATTTTAAATAAAATTTAAATTATATTTACAAAAAAAAAAAAGAAAGAAAATGCAGAAAGCGAAAAGAAGTCATTTTTTTTCAATGTGCCTGATGAATATGACACAAATATGTCACGTCAGCAGGTCTTGATCACGACTTGCCGCTTACAAACACGGAGATAGACTTTAGTGCTGCAGTGCCTGTTTTCATTACTCATTATTGATTATTATTCTGATTAAATGATCAATCATTTCTTCTACATAAAGTCCTTTACAAGTTCCAAAGCCCAAAGTGAGTCTGCTGCTGCTTATTCATCAAAAATCATAATCAAATGTAGATGATAAACAACCAAGAAAATGGTTAATAGATGATCAGAATTGCCACGTTACAATTTCCTGATGATACCTGACTAATGACTTTCTCTTTGCTGATAGAGAACACAAACATGCAGCAACATTAATTATCATATGAAGTGTGTGGCGAGGATAAACACGGATGCTGAGCGTGAAAGAAGAGCAGAATCTAAAACACATGGTACGAATCTTTACGATGAAAAACTGATGAAAATCACTGCTGTCCAGTGGAAACTTGCATCTCCAAGTCTGATTACTTGTATACTCAAAGGGTTGCATACTCCTTTGTGTGTGCTGACAACATTCTCCTTCCTGTCAAGATAAAAACAAAAACAAAACAAACAAACAAAACCCTCACATAAATCACCAGGACTGAAGCAACGCAGTTTCCAATAACTCCTGGAAAGCTGACAATTGGAGATACGAGATTTTCACAGGACAGAAACAGTATGTGTTTGAGTGTCGTTTGTTTTCTGAGTTGATCTGTTGTTTTTGCTGTTTGCTGTATGAAGATAATTCTGCCTTCATCTGAAATTTCCTTTCTGCTGGAAATATTAATTGCATCCATGAAATAAACTGATGTAACTTTGAAGCCCGTTAAAGTAAGTGGAGTTTACCACCACATCACGAACCGTGGCAGGAAACACACAGCATCGCCACGCGGCACGAGTGGAAGAAAAATTAATAAAAGGTTCACCAGCGGCTATGAGGAGTCATCTAGGGCCTGAGGTGTGTTTTTGTCATTTTGCCAATGACTTGAGTGGCAGCAGTTTGTCATGAATGTTTCTCATTATCTTCTCCACATTGATTGGTCCTCTAATTAAGGTAATTATTCCCCATCTCCATTCCTTTTGAATATTGCCCCTACGTAATGGCCTCAAAATCAAAACCAGACCTTGATGCTAATGCTCGATATGATGAACCGCTGAAATATTTATACGTGCGTGTGTGTGTGTGTGTGTATGTGGTAGCACAGAGGTAAAAGACACTGATTGAACGGCAGCCCTGTGTACTTACTAAACAAGCAGTTGACAGTGATTTAGACGAATGAGAGCTGATATACAGGCTTACTGAGTGGCTGCCAGGCTTGTTGACTGATACGGGCTAAAAAAGAAAAAGAAAGAAAAAATGAAAGAAAGAACGACTGCTTGCTTGACTGACTGACTGACCGTCGGTCACTGGCTGACAGATTTATCCTCACAGCCTTCAGTTTGGAAACTGTGCCCACAGCCAAGGCTCTGAAAGAAAGGGGGAGAGAGACAGAGAGAAGGCAAAGAACGGAGGGAAAAATAGAAAGATTATGGTGACAATGAAAGAAAAGCGAAAGAAAAAGAATAGAAAATAGAAAGTAGAGTTACTGATAAAGACTATTTGAGTGAGTAAAAACATTTTTCCCCACTCACTCATTCCCTCTTTTAGGCTCCTTTCTCACCAAATCAAACTATGAGGCCACAGTGAGTGTGCGACTATATGAATACACACACGCACGCGCGCACACACACACACACATGTAAGAGTCTGATTAACTGTGTTGTTTTTGTCAATGAGTTTACATTCAGTCAGTGAATTCACACTGAGAGGCAACTGACTAGAGCCTGAGCAATTTCCCAAGGCATGCAACACACACACACACACACACACACACACGCAACACACACACACACACACACACACCATACAGTGTACCTCAGACCGCAACAAACCTGCAAGAAAAGCAAAGGAAACTGCAGCAGAAAATAAAATCCGGTGTTCTACCTTGTCTGTGTGAGTACTCCAGTTTCGCCCGGATTAAAGGTTTAATGCTCCCAAAAAATACATAGGATCCTTTTCAGGCAAGCGTGAAGAGTCTCAGTCACCCGGCTGCTGAGAGAGGAGGGAAAAAATACAAAAATACACCTCCGTCTCTCTTTTCTGCTTTCTCCCTTCTCTCTCTCTCTTTTTGTAAAAGATGCAAAGAGAACAAACCCTGTTTTTCTTGGTTTGTTCTTTCTCTTTATGTCTGATTCTCTCAGTCTTTCTCGCTTTTACTTCTCCAACCTCTGCGCTCGGAGTGAGAGATGGAGAGAGAACAAAAAAACAGGGGAAAACGCAGGGTTCCTTGCTTCCCTCCTTTCTTTCTCTTCTTTTTTCCCCGTTTTGTCACTTAAAGAGAATGCAGATATCTCCTCGCTCTCCCTTTATCCTCCTTTCACTGTCTGTCTCACTCGCCCTCACTGACTGCCTGTCTGCTGCCTCTCTCTCTCTCTGTGAATGTGTGCTTCTCCTCCTCGCTCCTCTACCACCTCCAGAGTGTGTGGCTCTCTTTCTCTCTCTCTCTCGCCCCTCCTCGCCTCTGTTAAGTTTGAATCTCTCTTGGTGGTAGAGCAAGGAGAGGGGTGGGGCTACGGGGAAGCGGGAGGAGGAGGGAAGCAGGGGATTGGTTAGCACCAAGGGGGTGAGCTAGGGAGAGAACAAGAGATGGAGAGCGAGAAGAGTGGGGAAGAAAAGGAGGGAGGGACTGAATTTCTGCTTTCACCATTTGGTGGCTGAAGGTATAGATCTCTCTCTCTCTCTCTCACTCACACACACACACACACACACGCACGCACACACTGCATTCTTTTTCTCTGNTCTCTCTCACTCACACACACACACACACACACGCACGCACACACTGCATTCTTTTTCTCTGATCTCCCTGTTTTCTCAACCACATATGTATTCATAGCACAGCAACTATATCTCTGAGTCATTTCTCTCTCTCTCTCTCTCTCTCTCTCTCTCTCTCTCTTTCTAACACACACTTCTGCACACACGCCCCACATTTGTGTGCCTCTGCCTGCATGTGTGTGCAGTTGGGTTTTGAGGCAGCTGTATAAACCAAAGGTAGCAAGAGAGGGGGAGAGAAAGAAACTAGGCTTAACTAAAAGGGACTCAGCAGCAAGCAGGACTATAGACGAACACACACACACACACGGAGCCATGCACGCAAACACACAAGTGTGTTACGCAAGGACACACAGACGTATCTATTATGTATTTGCAGCTATGCACACTGAAAAGGAAATTTCTGATTAAAAACAAAAAAAACACGCAATGAAAATGCCTTATGTGAATTTATTTGAGAAATAAATGTGCAAAAAAATTCAATGTTATCATTCGTTATGTTCGTACATTATTGATTCCTAAAAATTGTATTTTCGTAAAACAACTGAAGAAAACAAGTAGAAATGAGGCAGATTGTTGCACAAGAGTCACAAACAATAAAACTCAATTCTAGAAAATTATTGAATAAACCTGATTTACTGTATGTTGGCAACAGTTTTTTTCACTTAGGAAATAGAAATACACAGCAGTAATTAGTTTAAGAGAAAAGATGGTGGGTGTTTTTTTTTTGTTTTTTTTTGCAGTGTGTGTGTGTGTGTAAGACAGTATACTTGTATATTTTGTCACTATATCATTGTGATGTTTAGATTCAAATTTAGACTAACAATAAATAAATAATTTGTCGGAAAATGTTCTGCATGTATTTGTACGTGTAACCAACACAAACTACACACACACACACACACACACACACGCACACACACATATACACACACGGTCATTTGGTAATCTGAATTGCAAGTAATAAAGGACTGGGGATATTGCCTCGAACAAAATTTATATTTCATTAATTGTTTCACACATGAGTAACTGAACTCCCCCTCCCCCACCCACATATA
>VXCM01001574.1:25006-75974 GCA_014773175.1 Lucifuga dentata | reverse complement strand
CCCCCCCACACACACACACACAGAGGTACAAACAGAACCTGTAAATTTTAAGGGATTGACGGCATAGTGTTTCTGCAGCTTAAGGGGATGATCTCACACAGATACGTCACTTCAAAAAGCCTCGACAGAGTGCGTCTGGTCAAATCTCTTGCTGCAATCGAGGCCGCGCGCCCACACTGTGACATCCAAGAGCTGTGTGAGCGCACGTGCTGCTGGATTATTTTTAATGTGAGAGTAAAAAGAAAAAAAAAAAAACAGCCAGGAAAACACAAAGCACATGTATGCAGATTTGCACCCCAAAAAAAGGTTGAAAAGAAAATGATTTAAAAAAGCCGCGTGGTACTCTACATATTCTGTCGAGATAAAATAGGATTACAGATTACAAATTCAATTTTAAAGTAATATCACTACTTTAAAAATCCCCTTTAATAAATATACTGTGTGTAATATAATGTAATTAAATAAAAAAATGTTGAAAACACATTAGTAGGTTTGTGTTTAGCAGAAAGCTTTTTTTTCCCTGTATAAATCAAAAAGTCTATGAGAAAAGAACTGAAAATCTGACGAGGGATCTCACGGCTAAAATCACGTCTGGGAATTCCTGTGGGGAAATCCTTTGCAGGTTCTGCCTTGGGGATTTTACGGCATGGATTAACCATGTTTCAGAACAGCGGGATTATGCACCTCTGACTTCATCTCGTTCTTGTTTTTATGTAGCACAGATTTTGGATTTTTGTTGGGGGATTTACAGGTAAAATCTGACCTGGAGTTCTGTGGTTTATTGAACAAAATAGTCAAGCTTTGGTTTGTTTTTTTCTAGTCTGATGCAGTGCAATACAACAACACAAACTACAGCCTAAAACCACCTTAGCAATGCCTATCTGATACTAATCAACAGCAAAACAAATATTACAAGCGATGGATAACAGCATATAGGAATTCCAAGTACATAAAAAAGGCAAAGACACGATGTTATAATGAATTTGATGGTGTTAATTCCTTGGTTATCTCACATAAAATTGTCAGATTATGATATTTATTTGAGATGAGCCAAATAATCATTAATAAATGCCATAAACTAAAGACTAGGAGATTTGAAGTGGATGAATAAGGGCTCCGGTAATAATGATGTTTTGTAATGTATTACTCAGCAACTAAACAAAGTTTTCAGAAGCCATTCTCAGAGGACAAGAAGAAAACATGCTACAGTAAAGTCCATGAAATATATAATTCTCATAATCAGTAATAATCATTATCACGAGACCTTTTGAAGTGGAGCAGTAAAGCAATACGACACAGCAATATGACAGCAATTATAAAGGCTCACTGTTTGAACAAAACGTTTCCTATGACATTTTGAGAGTGTCAATAGAAAGAAATGAAACAATAACTAATAATTATAATAGTTGTTAACATTGTTTATCATGTCTGAGCATCATATTCTTGAAACTTTTTGTGAGAATGCTTCTGGGAATATTCTAAATCTTAGATGCAATGAGAGCATTGTAAACATTTTTATATATATATTTTGAAGAACATTTAATCAAAAGTACAAAATTTTATTTGTTCCCCTTCATTTCATGTTATTGAGTTATTGCAGCTTCTGCATGGACGAAAATGAAAATGCCTACACAGCAGAGATTATGTTGCTTTTAAGGTGGACCTTCCTATTTTTTTAATGGTTGAACATATTCAGACCATCAAAAAACAAGGTAATGGCATATTCTTGTGTCCTTTAATGGCATGGCCAGTACCTTGCTATTCCACCTTAAATGTTTATGATATTTTTTAGGGCTAGTCAGTTGGTGAGGGGGCTGTGGCCACCTGGCCACCCCTTGGGGGCACCACTGTTTATTCATCAAGGTCGGATTTATTGTGGGGCAGTTTGCTTTGGACTATATTGGATTTCCTAATAGTTTAGATATGTTTTCTAACACTACTGATTTTCAGCAGATGATGGAGGTAAACTGGTGCAGCTGCTGCAGTGACAACGAGAAAAACGACGCTGGATGCTGCAGACATTCTGACCTTGTGAATCAGTGCAAAAGCAAATTAAAAGTCATAATCTGAAGACAGATACCATGTTTAATGACCTCATTTTTAGCAGAAGACACGAGAAGAAAGATACAATCTGAGATTAATATATAAAAATAGGGGGTGAAAAATGACTGGATAAAGGGAAAAAAAAGAAACAAGGAAAATGGAGAGAAAATCCTGAGTATTTAACTTCATGTCCCACAATGAAGTCAATCCATTTTAGCAAATGTTATTTTTAATTCTGAAATGTAAAGACAAATGATCTTGTTCCCAAAGATCTAATTTAGTTATAACACACATAACCATACACCCATCTAAATATTTTATTAATCTATACATCATCACACACACACAGAGAGAGAGAGAGAGAGAGAGAGAGAGAGAGAGGGGCACACATGGGNCATCATCACACACACACAGAGAGAGAGAGAGAGAGAGAGAGAGAGAGAGAGGGGCACACATGGGCTAATGATATAAGCATCATCTCCCATAGAAGTTAATGGAGTATTGATTTTGGCATGGAGGCGATAGGCAAGAAGATGAGGACATAAAAGTGGAGTTATCTTCAACCCTTAATATGCTGCTGTGTTTATTACATATTTCCCTGCTATATTACTCTGAAGCATCATGGGTATCATGAAATCATGATCATTCAGGGTATCCAGTAAATGAGTGGGAGCCAATAAGTGAGAGTCAAGCTAGCTAATGAGTAAGCCCTGACTGAGCAGGATTCCTGTCGAATGAATGAGCAGAATGTCGGACATGAAAACACAATGGATACCTGAAAGTTGGATTATGAGCTGTGGATCCTGCACGAACAGCGTGAGACATGGTCACCGTCACGTCAATACTATTTGATTAAGAATTATGTGGAGTTGGGCTCCAATAATCACAAACAAGACAGTTTTGAGCCCGATTTTGAGTCAGCTGACTGTTGAGCCCAAAAGGTCAGGATGGGATGTTGTCTACTGTGTGCCGATTATCTTCTACAGCGACCATGTTTGATCGTGACCAAACGTCATGATGGCAAAGACTTTTTTTTTTTTCAAAAACTGTTTGANAAAAAAAAAAAAAAACAACATAGTGCTTTAAATAAACCATGTCAGGTCTTTGTTCTATTCTCAGCATGGTTTTAGTCCTTGCCTATTATAAGGGAATTTTCTTCATGATGAGAAATATGATAAAGTAACTTTACAATGAAAGTGTGACTTGCGAAGGTCAGTAAGAACATAAACTTTTAGTAGCAAAGTAAAGAATCAACATAGAAATAAACCTTTACAAGTAAAATAAAAGTCCTGCATTTTAGAAGTTAATTTGAACAACAACAAAAAAAAGCTACAAGTAAATAAACAAGTATTAGATGCAAATTGTGCTACAGAATGACCAGCACGATGGAAACCTCATACTGCTAATTTTGGAGATTTTCCTGCATTAGGATGAGCTGAAGAATTACACTGGTCATCTACAGTTTTAGTAAATTCTCCCAGATAAAGTGTAAAAGTCATTGCATCATTGCGCTGAAACAAGCTTGTTTATTCCCATTTTATCAGCCATATTTATCTCATGTGGAATATAAAGTGATTCCACACACTAACTTGTAATTGCAAACTGTAAAAATATATCCCTCTGAAATGCAGCTAACAGGAAAAGAAGAAATTTCCCAAAATGGGCTCAGGTGTGTACTTCATTTCCTGATTCCACTGAGAAGATAGATTATTTTGTGAGGAACCAAACCAGGATCTGTGAGAAACTGAACCATGAGAAATCCACTGCAGGCACTATGTTTCTCCAGCTCTTCCACAGATGGTTCCACAAAACTAAAATGACACGACATTTGCAGGATAGGGAAATCCCTATCCTGCCATCCATGGAAACAGGGAAAAAGCAGTCAGTCCCACAATTAACTGCAACAGTTTATATGCAGAAGTCTTTTATTACGAATAAAATTAGCATAGAAACTGCTGCAGCTGTTTTGGCGGAGACTGTTTTTTCCCTCTTTTAATGGAGTTTTACATATTCAGAGTGAAAGCTGCACCATTCAACTGCAAATGCAACATTGTGCCTACTAAGGCAGACGTGTAGTTGACGACTATGGCTGCCACGCATATCCTGCATTCGTTCAAAGCGCTGGTTGTGAACATCCTCCTGAACTAATGCTGCGTGTTCACAAGTTGCAGCACTTAAAGAAATTGTGGGAGCAGTAATGTCAACTTTTGTCGGGTCAGCAGTGCGGTGACGAGCAGAAACATGGCTAAACGTTTCAAGGAGAAGCTGATTGATTGTTTAGCGGTCTCATTTTCGCTTTTGTCCAGTGTAGACCAGAGATGATTCGTGTTTCGACTCTCACACTGCCCCCTAGTGGATGTATTGTTTAATTCTCCAGATTAAGATAAAGTATGCAAGCGAGTATGTGAGGAACACTGCTCGCATACCAACTGTACGGTCCTGACCTAAAGCCTGATTAAAGCTGCATTCCAGTCAAAGTGGGATGTCGAAATTTTCCAGTTGAAAATTCTGACTTTTGACCTCCAAGTGTTCCAGCACCAATAATGCCAAATGTAAACAAAAAATGTGGCTGAACACCAATTAATACTATAAAACAAATGAAGTTAGTAATAAATACTAACTTCAGTTAGACTGTATTGCAATGAAAAGGTGTATTTTTCTGCTCACTGAGCGCATGTCGGTTACTTATCACAGTGGATAGTAAACATTTGTGCAGAGAAGTTATATATATATATATGTATATATTAATTAGTTACACTTACCTATAAAAACCACAGTTATCTGTACAATTTAGATAGCTAACTAGCAACATTTGCATTTTGACATCAATCTACACATACCTGGTGTTATTGTATTTATACTTTACTCGGCTGTTAGCTGATTAGTTACCATTCACAAAGTTCGCCTCTATGGGCACTGCCATGTTGAGTGACGTCAGAATGACGGCTCCTCGGTAAAGTCGGGGGAGATGGATTTGGCCCGTTACAAATTGCTCCGACTTCAAATGCCATTCCAATGCACTTTTTCAAGTAGGAAGATGGATAATTTTGAGTTGTCTGGAAGGCAGCATAAAATTAAGAGGTTAAGAAACTAAAAATACCTGGTTTTGGAGAGATGGTGGTCACAGTTAAATGGAGATTCACTTCCTGTAGCTAGACCATGGGATGTGAACACAAAGTTGTGTAGTTCTACACACCTGACCATCCATCTTGACCTCTTCTCTATGTATTTTTTTTTTAATCAGAATAAAGATGCATGACTGACACTTAGATCCAGTGCCCTCTGAACATATATGTCCCATGAAGCATGCATGTATAGAAAGCAAGATAGTTTATGGTTTTAAGTTCAATGACTACACGACACACACATACATACATACATACATGTATATCCTGTGCTGCATTGTTGTAACATATTTACACCTCTATCTATCTGACTGAGCCTCAAGTGTGATTGAAACACAGAATATACCTGTCAGACTATTAAATGCCACAGAAATACTGCATTTACCCAAGATGTCACATGGTAAGTGGCAGCATAGCAAATATAAATCAAAGTACTCTTATGAAATATTTCTGGAAAGTGGAGCACGTCTTTTCTTTTTTAATGTTTCAAACGCAAAGCCAACGATCCCAAGAGAAACCATGAAAAAGCAGAGAGCGCGGCTCCTGAAGGCAATTAATCACACCAAAAAGCAAATAAAGTAGCATTTGCAATAATCAGACATTTTTCACATGCACAGGTGACAGCGCTGGACAGATCATGCTGTGTAGACACAAGCAGTGAACATTAATTTCTTCCAGCTGCGGGGAAGCAGCAGAGATGCTTACACTCCCATACGCTAACTGCATGTGAGGTTGATATAACCGTAGACATTCCAACTTCCTCTCCGACAAATTATGTTTATGAATAACTATTAACTCTACAACCAAAAAATTAAATGTTGTTGTTGTTCTTGGGTTATGTTCATTAGCGATGTTTTGGGCTAAAGTAGAAAGTAATACTGAAAAGTAGTACTGCTGACAAAAATTAAAAAAAAAAAAAACATCATAAGAAAAAAGCCAGGATGGATGGTAAGAACAGGAGTCTAGTACCTTCGGAACAGTAGGAACATTTTCAGGAACTCAGTAAGTTTTCGTTCTTTTGCTATTAAAAAAAAAAACAAACAAACATTAAAAACATTAATTTATCAGAACTTGGAACTATTCATACTCGCTGATGTGAGAAATGTGAGAATGCGAGAAAGGAACTCGCTGAAGAAGGCATGTAGTTGATACTTTGGATGGTTCTGGGTAAAGTAGTTTTCCTAGTTTAGTTCCACACTTTAGATCAGAAAGGGCTTTTCAAGACCAGAAAATAGGACAAAACACATACAGGAAGTCCATGTCCATTTTTTTTTATTAATCAAAGTATTTAGACATGTTCTTATGAACGTATGAACGTAACGTGTGAATTGCTGATACGTGACATTTAAACACATTCTTAGAGCAATTAGGCTTCATAATGCTGCATATAAATGGAATCCTACTGTAAGAGGCAGCATTAACTCCATGATTGACTCCGTACGGTAATGAGGCAGATGAAGACTAAAGAGGAGGAGGAAGAGGAGGAGGAGAAGGGGGAGGAAGAGGAGGAGGAGGAGGAGAAGGGCTCACAAGTGGAAGTTCAGCTCCCTCTGGAATAAGTTTGAGCCCCGTTTCCTTTATCTGAGATGAATGAGAATGTCTCATTGACACATTTCCAGCTCTTAGTGTGGAACTGACAGAGTAACAGACAGACACACACACACACACGCACACCTTTTTCTAACAGCTCTGTGTGAATATACTTCCACTTCACCCTGCATCAACTGCTCACTAACAGCCACACTAAAAGCTTCAATATGATACGATGAACGCTCTTCTCTGAATGTCGGATTACTAAGTGTTTTCTTCACTTAACAGCTTTAACCCAAGATGCTTTACATAAGCTCCTTATCTTTGTTTCTTTTCAATAGAAGGTCACATCAAAATCAAAGTCTGACCTGATTATGTGAAACAAATAAAACTGTGTTGAATAAAACCAGTTGATTTTTTTTTTTTTTTTAAACAGGGTCCTTCAGTCTTTTATTGCTGATCTTATTTTATTAGTGCATTTGGTATATTATTTTTTATTATTATGTTTTTAGTTATAATATTCTATAATTAAGTAGAAGGACACTCATTTCGGCACGACTGGGTTTCTTACTTTGAAGAAATTGGGGAAAAATAATATCAATAAACAACCCAAATATCAAATAGCTGTAAAAAAAAAAAAAAAAAAAAAAAAAAATCATTAATCTGGATCCACTTCAAAATGTAATGTGATCTTCCTCTGGCCATGCCCCTTTACCAAGCTTCAAAACCTTTTTTTTGAGTAAAGCAACAAACCAACAGACAAGGGGGGAAAAAATCGTCCTTGACATTGGTAACAATGATCACTGACATGGTTTACCACATTCCTGTAGTTCTCTTAGTCATCTTGTATTACTGATATTCTCTGATTTCCAACAAGAATTCAGTGAAAATCGTGATTTTCCATGTCTGAAGTCCGCCTCTTAAATCCCCCTGAAACGCCACGCAAGTGTTGGGAGCTGCATGAATTACATTTGAATCTCATACATTTCTCAGTGTTTTCCTCCTTCAGTATCACTTTCAGTGTGAGCTACAAGGACATCCATCTACCTTTTTCATTCTTCCGCCTTGACGCCCTGTAGAATGAGAGAGCCACAGAGAGCTTCACACACACTGGAACACTCTTTCTTTTATCCCCCCTTTTCTCTCTCTCGCCATCTTTCCAGCAGCGAAGCTTTTTTAACAGCAGTGTGTTTGCTGGTGGCCCCCGACTGACACACACAATATAGACTCTATAGGCTTTCAGAGTGTTTGGAGATGTGTGCGCGTGTGTGTATATGTGTGTGTTTATGTGCGTCTTAGAAAGAGAGATCAATAGAAAAAGGACTGTGTGTGTCTGTGTGTGCGCATATCTGTATGTTTCAGTGCCAGTTCAGCTGTTCCCGCCATTTAAAAACCCCACATATGACCTGGTGTGTGTGTGTGTGTGTGTGTGTGTGTGTGTGTGTGTGTGTGTAATTGGGGGTCCCTAAGAGCTTTCATTTCATTCCATGGGACCCCTACTGTGCAAGTTCACAACCTCAGAAGGAAAGAAGGCAAGAGAGAGTTGGAAATGAAAGAGAAATGATATGGGAAATGGAGAGAAGCAGAGAGAGAGAGAGAGAGAGAGAGAGAGAGAGAGAGAGAGAGAGGCTTAAACAAGCCAACTGGTGAATTAATCAGGAAAGAAGCAATGAGGTGAGAATTCAAACCAAGTAAATGGGAGGGAAAATAGAGAAAAAGGAAAGAGTTTTCTCCTTTTCTTAATCCTTCGTTCAGTATGTGGATTTAAGTCGATAGTGAGATAACGTGGCGTAACTCCCTCTCACTGTGTGTGTGTGTGTGTGTGTGTGTGTGTGTGTGTGTGTGCAAAAAATGCCGTCTTATCAGAAGTCATTGTTGCCTATTAGAGTCCTGAATGAGCCATTTTCTTACCACAACTGCTGCCAGGCAAAGATTTCAATGTGTTTTCAATGGAAATCAGCTTGTTTGAGGAATTTTCTGGAATCAAGTGTCATTCTCCTTAAATTTTTAAAATGTCTGAAACAAGTTCAGATAATCCACTGGCATACTGCTGCAATGGTTTTAGGAAAATAAGACTTTTAAGACACAATGATATACAAAAAATATTGTTAAGATGGAGATTTTTTTTTTCAATGTCTGTGTGTGTGTGTGTGTGTGTGTGTGTGTGTGTGCGTGCATTTACCGTTAGTTTTAGCTGTTGTGAGTTAGAAATTTCAGCCTTCTGGCCAGACTACAAAATAACAGTAATCATCTTGACCAGTGCACCCTGTAGCTGTGTGTGTGTGTGTGCATGTGTGTGTGTGTGTATGTGTGTGTGAGAGAGAGAGAGAGAGAGAGAGTATATGAGTGTGTGTGTGTGTACTGTGTCAGCTGCCCCTATGCAGCTCAGTCTAAATAACAGTGATTACCAAGATCATATGGGGGTGGACTAAACCATTTAGGATAAATGATGGCGACCTGCTGCTTTACCCACCTGTGGTTTAAGTACAACACAACAAAACACACACACACACACACACACACACACACACACACACACACACACACACAATACACACACAGAAAGCAGCATGCAGATGAACACCTTTTCAGAGTCACATGATGACATTTTCCAAACTCAAGGCCACAAAAAGATGTATTGATCTAGCACACACACACACACGCACACACACACACACACACACACACACACACTTCTTTTTGTTTCTAATCTCTAACATAGAACCATACATTTGACCACACACACACACACACCTCGCTCCTTTATGGGCGTAAAATGCTAAGCTAAATGCTAAGGTTCTGTTTAAGGGGGATTTGTTATTCTCGGGTAGGTTAGGTTATTTTATTATTACATACTGAACAATTATTTGTCTAGAGCTCATATCTGTGGGATTTTTTTTTTTTTTTTTTTTTTNTTTTTTTTTTACCTTATAGCTTCAAATACCTCTTGTTTTTCAGTGGACTTGTTCATCCTCATGCTTTAACTCCCAAAAATCTCTTCTCTCTTCCCATATTCTCCTCCATTTCTACCAGGAAGTGAGAGGTGGACAGGAAATGAGCACAAGGACACAACAAACATGGATGTTTCCTCTGCTGCCATAGTTGTTGACACTGATGAATGACAAAGCCTAACACATCTTTAATTCTTTCTGCAACACTGATAGCCAATCACATCTCTCACACGTGACTTTTTTTTTTTTTTTTTTTTTTTTTGTTAAATTAAAAGAGATGGCACAAGTCCTGCAGCAGCCCTCAAAAAAGAAGCCATTCTGGAGCAATTTACAAAGTCTCATGAGGCTTAACATGTCAAAAAGTAATAAATTAAATTATTTCTTGGCATAGTGATATGATTATTTTAATGTGTTAGTGATTTAAAAAATGAATATGCTAAGTATATGTACAAAAAAAAAAAAAAAAAAAAAAAAAGAAGTGTCCCTTCATTAGTTTCTGGTATGGCAGTTGAGTGGAAGAGTCATGGAAGACATGAGGGTAGAGGAAAGGTTGGGAAGAGACATTTTTGGATTTTTAAGTTTTTGTGCACAAAAAGCTGTTTCGCTGTTTTTGTTGTGGATGTTCATTAGCTCAGCATAAAGTTTGATTTCTGTGTGAAAGAGGAAAACAACAGGTTTTTAACACCAATGAAAGGAAAAGGAAACACCATTAGGAGAGGAAGAACACATGAGCTCACGAGCACAGGTAAGAATTCTGTTTTCCTGGAACTGGATGACACGTATTTAACACCTGGCAGACACAATCCTCTTCCTACTGGAAAAAGCATATCAATACAGATTCAGGAAAGGAGCCTATTTACAGTTGTCATAACTCAGGAATATGCTTGTGTGGCTAAATACTAAAATACTTGCCAAATATTTTATTATTCACTTTCCCCAGAAATATTAATCCTATTTGAATGGGGCTTAAAGCCGCCATTTTTTTTTTTTCTTTTCAAAATGCTGTCCAGAGCTGATAAACCAGGAAATGACAGTGTTCAATTTTAGCATAGAAAGGCAACTTTTGCAAAAATGACAAATCACTTTACAGATATGGTCGTGTGGCAGAAATGGTAAGAAACATACTTCCTTTCAGCTCCAGCTCTCTCTGTGATCACTCACCTTAAACTCGAATATAGCCAATCGATCACTGATCAATATAAATATTAATGCAGCAGAGTAGAAATTACTGTTAACATTGGTTAGGTAGCATTTAACATTCTTTGTAAAATCCCTGTGGTCCATAATGTAACCTGTGTTATATTATCCAGAAGACCAAAAATCATTTACACGTGAATTTACAGTAGGGAAGTAATAATTTCCGTACCTGCACACACAGATATGGAAATTGTACCTATTCCTATATAGTGGGCGGAACCCACTCCAGTCCCATATTCATACCTGCACACACAGAACACAAATATAAGATAAAATGAAAAATGACTTCAAATTTTAGATTGCATTGATTTCTTTATACTGTTTTGTGTTTCATTCCCTGCTTTTTTTTCCTGTGTATTTAGCTGCGTATTTCATTATTTAACTGCTGCTCCACTCTGTTTTGCACTTATTTCTCATATGTCTGCTGAATTTTATTGGAACACATTTTTTGAAACACTTACTGTACACGAGACACCCCCCCCCTGACCCGCCTCAATGGTTGATCAATGGTGGTTTCCAGGGGAAGAAAAAAATGAGAATGAGACTACGACGTTTGGTAGAACCATAAGTGCTGTGTGTGTGTTGTGCATGTGTGTGTGTGTGAGGAGAAAAGAGAATTAAAGAGTAGAGTGAGGGAGGACAGACAGTGAGAGATAAAGATGAATCATCTGGTGGAGAGAAGAGATAAATATGAGGGAGAGAGAAATAGAGACGAGGGAGGAGTGTTTGGCAGAGTGATGAGAGAAAGAAAAGGGAAAAGGAAGGTATAAATCTTTTTTTTTTAAGGTGGAAAAGCAGAAGCTGATAATGATGAGAACATAAAATAATGGATTTGTATCAGTGTGTGTGAAAGAAAGAGAAGGATTTGACTGAGACCTCTAACCACCACTATCAGAGCCAGAATTAAAGGAAACTTCTGACCCTCTACAGTACAAGCTGGATCTTAGCATGCTAACCTCCAGAGACCTTTTGCTAATGGCTAATCAAAGGCTTAACATTAACCACACAGACCTCACCCTCTCTGGTTCTAGATCAACAATGCACTGGTGTGTTCTTTTTGTTTTTTGTTTTTTTTTCTCGATGGCACTAGTTCGGATCATGTTCCCACAACAAAGGAATCAGAATTGCTCCACAGTTCATCTGTGAGTTCATCAAAAGGTCTTGGTGTGGTTGTTTTGATCCACACCCAAATGCAGTTGCTGTGTTCAGACCTGACCAAATGAGCTGTACCAAAGAGGGTAACTAGACTAAATCACGTATGTGTGAAAACACCTTCATATAAAAAGTTGAAGCAGCTCGTAGCTAACCAGTGTTCCACCAGCATCTGCAAAATACCTTGAGGTTTTTCTAAATGATCATTTCTCCCATCAGTCTTTCCTGTGGTTTTCAAACCACAATCTTAGATAAAGAGTATCTAAAAGACTATTTTGCTAGGATTCAACAACATATCTCATGTTAGCCATTAGCACACCGTCAAAGACTAATTAGACATGTTGTTGTTGTTGCTGAACGCTAACAATGTTTTATCTTGGTATAAATGATGTTTGGTGTGCAAATGTTGCTATTTAGTGTAGAGCCCATTTCTTAGAGTATGGACAGAAAGGATATTTTATTTTATTTTATTTTATTTTATTTTTTTCCAGAAAGACTAATGAAAGAAATAAAACTCATTTAGTTCCAGATGCTAATGGAACACAGGCTATCTGGTAGCACACTTCAAAGACAAGGTGCTGGTGCCAGTGCTAGCCTGGGATCTTTACGTGACCCAGCTCCTGTTTCCATGAGTTTGAGAGCTGAAGGGTAACGTAACAGGATGTGGAAGTTCCCTTACACGAAATAGCTGGCGATCGACAACAAAAAAAAATTACTTTGGATCAGTTGGTCATTTTGCAAATACTCCAGGCTTGGAGGGCATTTTGTACTAATCCAAATCAATTTTTTTTTTGTACACAACAATTACATGCAACTTGACAGGTATGCCCTTTAAANTATGGAACAGCATAATTGAGCAGAGGCTTAAAAACAAACCAAGGGTGGTGTTTGGTGCCTTTTCCCCGCCTCTGTTCCCTAATGTCACTCGTTGGTTTTGGACCAACAGCGTCTTTGGGCCAAAACAGCACCCACTTTTCTGGCCGAGAGCCAGCCTGTTTGCTGTGGAAATCTGTGCTAGCAGGCACCAGCTCTGGCACTGGCACCATGACTATGGAAAAACCCTACGGAGGAAGACTGTGGCACTCTGTAAAGATTTTAATAGGTGGTTGAACTGTTTTGTGGAGCTACATTTGAAACCTCTTGACGTTTGATTTTAACAGACACCTGCTAGCCGATCAGAAATACGTATTTCTGTAACAGTGGCATATTTTTTAAAATCTGCCTCGACCCTGTCTCCGTAGCAGGTGACACTACATGGGGTCCCAACCCCAAGACTGAAAAACACTGAGTTAAGACATTGTGGGATACGAATGCTCTCTGCTTCCTGCAGACCCCCAGCAGTGAAGTATGGATCAAATGTGCCATAAACTCTGGAGTCAATCAACCTGAATAATAATCATCTCAACAGATGTGGATCACATTGACTGAACCTGATCTAATTTTTCTAAAATGACAAGGCCAGTCCTGAGAGCCAAATAAAACATCAGGGCTTTAACCATACAAAAAGTGGCCTATCTGGTCAGAATGATCTCAGTTAAGCCTTAAGCTCCTCCTAAAGGTCAAAGCAGTCAGGCTGATCTGTGATGTGACCGCATGATGAGAAGAACAGAATAAAACTATCCCAGGGTATTAAAAAAAACCCCAAAAAAACACTGAAAACACACAGCTAGGAATGAAAACCCAGCTTATACCCCCCTCCTCTTTCTCTGATACACACACACACACACACACACACACACACACACACACCACTGCCACCACATGCAGTCTCTAAAGCTATAACCAGAAGTTGTGAGTGTGTGTGAGTGTGTGTGTGTGCTTTCTGTTAGGAGAAAGAGCAGTAGGCTATAAACAAATAGAAGGTTTCAATTAGTCCATATACTACAAGACCAGTGAGACCCGTGTGTGAGTGTGTGTGTGTGTGTGTGTGTGTGTGTGTGTGTGTGTGTGTGTGCACGTGTGTTCTCTCTACAACATGAGAGCATGGCATGATTGAAAGCAGCTGGTAATGATATTTTGTGGTTTGCCTTTTCTGTACGCCGAGGACTTCCCCCATCTCTCTCTCTCCCTCTCTTGCTTGCACGCACACACACATACACACACACACACACACACACTACTGTGTAAGTACAATTACAGCAAACAGAAGATTTACAGACTTTCAGTTGTGTTTCACATTGCGTGCTACTGGAATCATATTTGATATTCGACAAAAACACGAAGAGGGCGCTGTTCTTCCAGCTCAGATGTCCAGCTTTGCAGGTAGTGGGAAGAGTGGAAACCTAATAGGAAACCACTGCTCTTTCCAGGAATGGGACACAGGTAGCAGCAGGGTTTCTGGGAAAAATGTGGTCTTAATTAAAAGAAAGGCTGACTGTAATGTATCAGTGGCATGAGATGCAGGCGAGCAAAAGTGTTGCATTTAAAGCATCACCTCTCCAACAAGCCACCAATTAAGACAAAGCACAGAAAAACCCTGCATGCATGGTGCTGCACAGACACCCACGTACAATGAGATTGCACTGTGTGCACACAATACAAGTAGTGCTATTTTTACCAAAAAAAAAAAAAAAACTTCGTGAAGAGAATAATAATTCAACTTAAAATATTTCTTAAAACCCTCTTTATGTTTGAATAATTTGCCACAATAATGCAATTTCCATAGATCATAATTGTTTTGATATTTCCATGGACACCTGGCGCACCACCACCTGTCAAGTGCCAATGTGGTACACATGGCACAGTTTGAGAACCGTTGGTTTAAAGTGATTATACCAAGGTAGTACAAGTATCAAAACACCGATGCATGATGCATTAGTTCATATTTTGAAGCAAACTATACCGAAATAACTTGGATTTTAAAATGTTTGTTTTCATTAAAACATTATTGACTGATTAATTCATCAATAAGTGCCCTTGAAAAAGTCAGGGAAACTGACCTCCATGACATCACAAGGGCTAGTTCACAACATGCTTAAGATACAAGTTTGAAAACTAAAGCCACTCCTAGATGTTGAGGGTGTTGAATTTACTGAAAAAGCTTGAGGGGAGGCTTTTGTTTCCTAACTTGCAATTTAGCACCAACACTTGCTGTCGAAAGCACCAACTTGTGATCTCACAGAGGTCAGTTTCCCTGACACTACAGGCACACAAGCCTTTATACAGCTCTTTTCACATGCTGAATTGAGCTCCCCATCAACACCATAGATTGTAACATAGGACACAGGTAGAGTTCCTGGATCAAAAATCAATTATTATGTCTTTAGTTATTGCAAAGTTTAAAATGAGATTGTTTGACACAAACTAAGTTACGTATCTCATCTCTGTAAGAAGAAACGTCATCTGAGCTGATCAGCCCGACAGCAGTTGTATCATCTGCATGCTTTACAATAAGGTTCTGTTCATGAAGTACATGCAATCATATGCACAAAGGGAGTACAATAACAGCCTTGAAACACAACCCTGTGGTAAATCTGTATTTGAGGTGATCTCCTCAGAAAACTTGTCACCAGTCCTGGCTCAGCTCAGCGTGGTGTAAAAAAAGGCTGAACATTTATTTAGATTTGATCACAAAGGCCAAGGTTCTGTATCTTCTTGATCAGGTTTGAGGAAATAATCGTATTAAAAGTGGAGCTACAATCAATAAAAAGTAGTGCATACATAGGACAAGAAATTGAATTTCTAATTCAATGAAAATAATAATTAGATTTAAAATATTTATTAATGAAACTGATTTTATGTTTGGACAACCTGCCACAATCGCAGAATTTCCATACATATCAATTTGGTTAAGTTCTCTGTCGAAATTTCCAGAATTATCTGGCGTACCATCGGGGGCATGACCAAGGTAGTAGGGGTTTAAAAACACTGATGCATCATTATTAATTCAGATTTTGAAGCAAATTGCATGGAAATATTTAAAAAGAAAATGTTTCTTTTATATTAAAAGATTATCGACTGACAAAGTCACAAACAAATGTTTCCCAGGGAAACTGACCTCTATGACATCACAAGGGTTAGCTCACATTGATGCTCAAGATACAAGTTTGAAGACTAAAGCCACTGTTAGATGTTGGAGGTGTCAGATTCACTTGTTGTCTGAAACACCAACATTGTATAACCCTTCTGATGTCATAGAGGTTAGTTTCCCTGATCATTTACATGCCTTTATACCTGTATAACCCTTTTTACAGCAAGTTCTACATGCTGAATAGTGCTCCTCATGACGAATAATATATGTAAAATTGATGGAATCCCCCTTTAAACACTGCATGGGTAATAGAAGTCTTAAGGAGAACATACGTAATTCACTTGTTTCTTTGTCTGTTTCTCTCTGTTTTCATCTTATCAGGTTTTGCTTTCTCCTATCTACCCCTTTTCACTGCAGCCTTCTATTCTCCCATGATCCCGTTCCTTCTTTCCTCTATTCATGCTTCCATCAGTCCACCTGTTGCCATGGTTCTGCTTCTCATCCTCTCTGCCAATATCTCTTTTAATTACTTTCTCTCCCTTCCTTCTTTACTCCATCCTTCCTTTATCACTGACAAGAACAGCTACAGTTGCGAACTTTTCACCTCGGGCTTTCCCTTCTCGCTCGCTCTCTCTCTCTCTCTCTCTCTCTCTCTCTCTCTCTCTCTCTCTCTCTCTCTCTGTGTGTGTGTGTGAATGAGAGTGAGAGATACACAATGGCAGGTGGTGAATACAGTAATACTGTTACTCTATATCTATTATGCACACACATACAGGGGCACAGCCCATATTGAGTTACAATGTAGAAGAAGGATGAACAAGTATAAGCGGATTACAAATACCTTGAGTGTGCAAAATGAAGGAGATAAGATGAAAGGGGGAGGGAGGGGGAGAGAGAGAGAGAGAGAGAGAGAGAGAGAGAGAGAGAGAGATGGAGGAAAGGAACCAAGAGAGGGAGACAGAGAGAAAGAAAGTGGATGACTCACTGACAAGAAAATGTTTCACCTTCCACACAAGCTTTTTTTTTTCCTTTCTTCTTCCTGTTCTTCTATCACTCTCTCCTTTGTAGATGATGTGATTAGTTAAAAGCCTTCACCTGCTGATTGCCGTGATGGAGATGGAAGCAGAGATGAGGGCACGTGCATGCCTTTGTGTGTGTGTGTGTGTGTGTGTGTGNCACACACACACACACACACACACACACACACACACACACACACACACACACACACTTCTAATCCAGTCTGAAGGCATTTAGGTGATTAAAAGTAAAGAGGGCCCTCCTCATCTCTCAAGCACATCTGTCAAATGCCATTTAATGCAGGATTACATTAACAACAAAAGCATGAAGAACGAGGCTTCACACTCATGATTCACAGCAGGACACGACTAATGTTTTAAACATGCTATCAAGATGCTAAAACAAGACGGACACGATAGCAAAACATGCAAACAAAGCTGGAATGTTCCCGTGTAATCAAAGCAACACCGCAGATTTTGGGCATTAGCATTTAACTCACTTTCATTTAACGTAATTCAATTTAGTTAAATTTAATTTAATTTTTGCAATGTTTGTTTATTTATTCTGGATGGCTTTTTTTTTTTTTTTTTTTTTTTAGTGGTGCCCAGATTATGTGACACAGGAGAGAAAAGTAAATTAAGTTTCTCAATATACTATACTTTGTGAAAAATGTAAAGAACAAATGACAAGAGTGTCATGACCACCAAACATAACTTCATTTATGCTTTTTCCAGTGTTATCGGTATATTTTTTGACCATAGAAGTAAAAATGAATACACGTGGTGTAAAGTCCAAAGAAAGCTGATCCAGCAGTGCCACATTTTAGTGATTTTTTTTCTGATTCAAATGTAGTTTAACCTTGTTAAAGTTTAACCATATCTAATGCACAGTTGTATGCATATCTTATAAACTGTGTGTGAGGTTAAACCTGTGTGTTTAAAGGTCATGAGAACAGGAAACATAAACAGGCTTTCCGTTCTTTTGATATATTTAGCCTGTGAATTATAGTGTTTACTGGTCAGGTAGTGGCTTTCTGTTTTGGTTGTTGGCTGGTTGAGCTGATCACAGTGGCTTTCTGTTTTGTTGTTCGCTGGCTTTACTTGTCAAACTGCGGCTTCCTGTCTGAGCAGGCTGGTTTTACTGGTCAGATGAAAGCTCTCTGTTAGGTTTGTCTTCATGGGACGCAGTAAATGCTTTAAGTTTGTCTGGTTGATTTTACTCTTCAAAGAGCAACTCCCTAATTTGGTTATTGGCTGGTTATTGCTGTCTAGCCACTGCAACAGTATAGGAACCTTTAAAGATTAAATGATTTTTTTTTTTTTTTTTNTTTTTTTTTTTTTTTTTAACTGCCACTTAGTTAAAAGAAAAAAAAAATGGATGACCATAACGCAAGGGTTTGATTGGGTTACTGATCAATACCCATCACTCTGTAATTACTTTGGGCTTCAAGGACTACATCATGCATGTTTGAGCCCTACTGTATATACAATCCACATACATGTTAGATTACTGACAACCATTTTCTAAAATATACTACTTTACGGTACATTTTAGATTTTTTTTCCTACCTTCCAGACTGCCATTGGTTTCAGTTCATTAAAGTATGCAATTAAACTCAATTTGTAGAGAACTGAAAAGTGCGTGAGGTAAGTAATCCATTATAAACCATTACACCAAACAACATGACTATTAGGTTTTGTTTTTTTTTAAAGTAACTTTATTTAATCAATCCAACATAGAGCTACACGGAAGATGACATATTTCTCCACCAGGAAATCTAGTCCCATGTGAAGACGGCTTTTACCGAGAAATTAAAGTGACGGTGCCTTCTACAATCTTGAATATGTGTGAGAAGGTGAAATGCTGAATTTTAGCAGATGTACTGTATCACCTGAACATTTGATTTTGAAAGATTAGGGGATTCGAAAAAAGATAACAGGAAGACTAAAATATGGTTTTTTGTTTTGAAAATTGGTTGCCAGGAATGTAACATGTATGCAGTTTGTATATACTGCATACATGTTATGTTCAAATATGCACGATCAACAGTATGGTCCTTTAAACTTGTTCAGCTCATACCCACCCAGAGAAAACCTGTGATCACACACAGGCAAACAGGGGGAGCCACGGAGCAGAGGTATCATGTTACATGACCAGAAATTTACTGGTGCAAGCCACAAAAATGCAGCTGAACATAACAATTTCTGTTTTTAATGTGGCTCAAGTACAAAATCTTTCTGTTCACAGATAAACACGATTTTATAAATAGATCTGACATTTCCTGTGTTAGGCAGGATTACTTTTGATAATGTATGTCCTTGCATGCAGCCCGCTGACCAAATGTTATTGAAGATCTTTATTCTCATTTCTATTAATTCAGCATTTTAATTTACTCTGAGGTCATTTCTGAAAATAAAATATACATATACATATATATATAAATAAATTTACATAAATATAAATAAACTTACACACACACATATATACATATATATATATATATATATATATAAATGAAAATTTAAACTTTAACCTTGGGAAGGAGATTGTCAAAATAAACCCTGATGAATGACTGCAGGAACCCAGTGCAGTTAAAGCTGAAGGCATTGCATTCTGAAAGATTCAAATGTTTTGCAACCTGAAATCCTGATTTCGGTGCCTTAATTCAGTGATTCATTCATCTTAGTGTAAACAGGCACAACTATAATTAAACTTCAAAGCAGTAACAGATCTAATTGGGGATCTGTTTGTCAAATATGATATTGACTAATTAGGACACCAACAATTGAGGGGTGGGGGGAGTTATGGAGTGGATCTATAATGATTTCATGATTTTAGTTAAGATATTTAAATATATAGTAAAAACTGTATATTAAAAAAAAAAAAAAAAAAAAAACCTCAACTAACTCTGACTGGCTCAGTGTTTTGCCTCAGATTCTATTTTGTTTGCTCACTTTTGGACCAAAAATATATTTCACCTAATGCTGTTATTCAGAATGAGCTGACATACAGATACATAGAATAAAAACAAGAATGATACTGTCGTTTTTAGTTGGAGAGCCTGAGAGACAGACAGACGGGCCTACCCACTCAACAGCCCTGCAAAACACACACACACACACACACTCAGCTAAACAGTCTTTGTTAGTGTCATAATCACATTCAGTAGAAGCCATATGACACTGCAAATAGCTGCCAAGGACAGACAAGGCAATGTGGGAAAGTGTGATTGTATATATGAGTAAGGGAGATGAAAAAGAGGAGAAAACAAGACTGTGTGTGTGTGTGTGTGTGTGTGTGAAGTTTCTCAGTAAAATCATCCATATGCTGAGGCCAGACACGCTATCACTCGCTTTCCAGCACACACACTTTCGGGAGAGCTGGCATGATTGTGTTTAAGTGTGTCTGTGTGTGTGTGTGTGTCTGTGTGTGTGTGTGTGTGTGTGTGTGNAGAGAGAGAGAGAGAGAGAGAGAGAGAGAGAAAGTGAGAGAGAGAGAGAGAGAGAGAGACGGAACATTAGAACAATGTTGTTTCTCTCATAACAATTTCTAGTTTAACTATTTTCTTTTGAGCACCTTGTGCTCAAAAGAAAAGGTTAAACAAAAGGAGACCAAGGAAAAGAAACAAGAAAAAATATTTATTTTTGAATAAACTCAGGGAATTTTTATTTTCAATATTTAAAAAAAAAAGAGTAAAACATAATAACAGAAATTTCCAGATGGAAACTGCAAACTCTCTAATTTAACCATTTTTACTAGCTTTTGGGACCTGTACCGCAAAATTACAAGCAACACTTCCACATTTTCAAAGCTTTCCATCACTGGAAGCAGTGAGTTGTCCTTGTCGCTACAAGACCTCATTCACCGTGTACTTGTGTAACTGTAAACTGAGCGGCATGTTCACATGTGGGAACTGCAAATGAAATACATCTCCAGTATGGTATTTTGAAAGCACCGGGAGTGAGAGGAATGTAGTGACGGAAAACAGAGTGGGTACAGTGACACAGTTCTAATGATGTAAAGAGTAAAAAAAAAGAGAGAGAGAGAGAGAGAGAGAGAGAGAGAGAGAGAGAGTAATGTCCTAATGATGTAGTGGCTGTCAGAGCATTTGCTTCAGAGGCCAAATGATCCTGTAAGAACAGCAGAGTTATTGATCCAGCTATTACACCACACCACATACTAATGATTTTGTGTGCATGCGTGAGAGAGAGAAAGAAAGAGAGAAAGAGAGAGAGAAAGAGAGAGAGAAGGGGAGAGAGAGGTGGAACAGTAGAACAAAGGCACATAAACAGGTTGATACTGTTTTGTCTATTAAAAAAAAGAGTTGATTTAGAGGGTGAATGAGGTTGAGAGAGCAATATGTGTGTGTAGCTGTGTGTGTGTGTATTGTGTGCGTCAGCGTGCAGGTTTATGGCTGTGTGCGTATGCAATTCTCTGACATGACAGTTTGTCGATACTCCCATTACAGCCATGACAGATATGAAACCCAATCTGAACCTGATCTGCTTGATATCTGATCTCACTTCTCACCTTGAATACTTTCCATACATCCTGGCACCCTCTGCACACACAGACACACACACATAAAGCATATAGTAAATCATACAGTATTCTAAAAACCAAAGTATGACAAAATGTATTATTGTCATGACATGACAAAGTCAATGGAAAAAAGAGAAAACCTGACCAGAAAATAGTGAGGAAACAAACAATTATCTGAATTAGTGTGATAAATAAGTAAATACATATAATTTTAAATGAATGTAAAATGCTGAAAAGATAAAGGTAAAGAAAAAAGAAAAGAAGGAATACAAAAGAAGGAAAAAAACAAACAGAAATCTATATGTTTGGGTGCACAATCCACCATGTTGCATTTCAGTTAAATTAGCCTAATTATTAAGATTTCACTCTTCTTCAACACACATAGCAATCAAGCAAACCAAACTTCATTTATATACCATATTTAAATCAGAATGCAAATATACTGTATGTATATCAGAGACAATCAGAAAACAGTAACAGTATATGCATGTAGCTTGAAAGTGAAAGCAAATAATAAAACCCAAATTTACCACATTTTGTCACATTTTAGAAAAGTAAAGTGCCGTATGATGGATCATGGGTTGATCATTGACAGTTTAGGTGTGTTTTCACAACATAGGCTTAGTTCAGTTCAGTCAAAATACGGTTCATTTTCCCCTTCGACACAACTACGTTTGGCAGGTCTGAACACGGTCGCACTCACGAGAAAACTGAAAGAACTGCACCAAGATCATTCTGGGGAGGAGGAGGTCTTGATCTAGTCACAAACAACTTCTGGAGCAGTTTGTTTGTGGTTTGAACATGGTCTGACATAGTTAGGACTATCTACAGGGTACTCCATCGATCCACCGATTGATCTACAACTAGCGGGGCGAGTTGTGCATGGCTAACATTAATCTACACCTTAGATTAACCGCTGAAACACAAATGGACGCTGTGAAAAGGTTGGGATGTTTAAAGCTAATACACCTTTAGATGAACATGTTGAAGGTTAGTGTGTGGTTGTATGTACTTATTATGTGCTACTTTCTCTTGTTCAGCAGTCTGAAGGCAGCACGTCTTCTTCACATAATGTGAAACGATATTTGGTTTTCCAGACTTTGTCTCAACGTCAAATTCAACATTCTGCTGGCACAATAGCTCAGTATGTAGCACAAATGATGATTATGAGATGGAAAGCATGCCAGTTCTATTGTTGTTCATGTTATTTTGCTATACAGGAATAATAAACTTCTTTCTGCTTTGAAATTTCTGACAAATGAGTGGAACATTCTCACGTGGCTTTTGTTGATATAATTTGAATCACTTGGATTTTTTTTTTTTTTTTTTTTTAAACCAAACTAAACTAACAGCAAATGCAACACAAGTCAGATTTAGTCCCTAATTGAGAACAAAAGCAAACCACAGGTCTGAAAAACACAATGGAATGAGGTCCTGCTTGACCCTAAATGACCATGACAGGAAGTGCTTTTATTACCAAGGACTTAACCAATCATAAACAGTAATACATGAGGCTTTATTAATCAAATGCCTTCATCTGAAGTCAATCTGGTTCTTTGAAGTGTGATACTACTACTATACTACTAAAAATACTCCACATCATTTACTGTGATGTGTTGCATGGTGCATGTGGAGTGTGGGTGGTATCTGGTATCAAAGGGGCTCAGCTTTCTCTGGACTGAGCTCTTAGTCAGTGCCATTTATAGTGGACACTTTTGATTTTCATTCTAAAGTTTCAATCCATTATTTTCAGCATGGAAGGAATGATGCAAACGCCAGCGTCCGTAGCAACAACAAACGGACTGGATGTGTATTGGATCATTTCATGCAGAGAGGACAGATTGGCTGACCTGCTACTTAAGCAAAAATAACAATGCAACAGTCTTTAACAATACAAAAAACTTCAGTAATAGTGAATATGTATTATCTGTATAATGTACTTAAGTATCCAAAGTAAAGAAGAGTTTAGTTTGGATACATTCACTAGTAGCTTCATAAGAATGCACTGAGGCCGCCGTTTTTTTTTTGTTTTTTTTTTGTTTTGTTTTGTTCTGGTAGACCGGAGAACTTTTCGAGCTTCACTGATGAATGGCCGGTGTTAGTAATATCAGAATATGACATTATTAAAGGACAATACCAGCAATCGTGCACATTTGAGCACAATATACAGTATTGCATGTTACATCACTGACAACCATTTCCCAAAATATGCTACTTACAGTACCTTCCCACCTGCCATTAGTTTCAGTTCATTCCAGTATGCCATCAGAATCAAATCGGAGAGTTGAAACACGTTTGCGATATGTAATCCATTTCAATGGATGTTTTTTTCAATATGTTTTTTTGTCGAGGTAACTTTATTTAACCAATGTAACACGGAGCTGCATGGAAGACAATGTATGTCCTCCGTCAGGAAATATAATACCAGGAGAAGACGGCTTTTACCAAGAAATTAAAATAACCATACCTTCTACAATCATAAGCGTTAAAAGGCGAAACATTGAATTTTAAGATGGGCGTATCATCTGAACATTTGATTTTGAAAGATGAGGGGATTTGAAAATAATAACAGAAAAACTAAAACTGATGTTTTGGAAATTGCTTGTCAGTAACGTAACATGGTTATGGTTGTATATATTGGACTTAAACATGCAAATTCACCAGTAAATGCCCCTTGTTGCTCTCTTCCAGAGAATATGTCATGTACCCCCAAGTACTATTTGCAACGAGAGCACCTATCTCAACACTGACTGTCTCAAAAGCTAAAACTAGCTAGCGAGTGAAGTGACAGCAGAGTTCTCTGTTTTGTTATAAAAAGTGATTTTTTCCCCACAAAGTGAACTTTGAAACACTTTTTCTACTGAAAAGGCATACCATGTAAACACAGCCTTTGTCCCGTCAGGTAAAATCCTATATCTCCAGTTTGGGTTATTTCATGTTTTTAGATTGGTTAAAGCAGGAAATGAAAAGAAAAGAAAGAAAGATGGAAATAGGAAATGAATATGGACTAGAAAGAAAGAAGGAAGGAGGGGGAAAAGGAAGCAAACAAGGAAAGATACAAGAAAATCAGGTAAAAAGAGGGGATGTAGCAAGATAAAAAGGAAAAAAAAATAATGACAAGGATGGAGGAAAAAAGAAAGACGTACAAAGAAAGAAAAGAAGGAAAAAGGTAGAAGTAAAAAATAAAGAAGAAAAAATAAATACTGATAAACTTTAAAATTTTATCTTTAAATGTAACTGCAAATTTAGCAATAACCACAGCTGTCAGATGAATGCAGCAAAATCGAGTCACAAACAGCAAGAAATCATCAGAGCTGTAGATTTACAGTATGTACAAAAGTAAAGTACAGTACCTGGAACAAGATTTGTTGGGTCATGTGGCCTAACATGTGAAGAGCAAGGTCAAAGGTCAGAAAAGCAAGCACACAGTAATTTTAGTGGCGAGGTTTCTGTAGAACCACGGTGAGAGCTTTTCCTGACACCACAAGTAAAAAGACCTTCATCTATCAGACCCCAAGACTCACTGAGACCGAGAAAGGCTGCTGTAGAACTTATTATCCTGAACGCTCGCTCCCTCTCTCCCTCTCTCTCTATTTCTCTCCATCTATCTACCTTACTCGCTCATTCTCCCTCTGCACTTCTGGTAATGGATTCTGCCTAAATGGGTTCTGAGAAACACAAGGGAAGAGAGGAAGAAGAGGGGATCAGAGAGGAGGAAGAGGAGAGACTGATTTAAGAGGAGAGATCAATCAGGACTTGTTGCTTGTGTCGTGCTGTAAAACTACTGGCGACTGTAATTATTTTGAACATATAATATAAATGCCCTCTAGATGAGTGTTAATGTATTTACTCATATAACCTCCATTCTCAAACAGCCGAACTCTGATCCGGATCCAGATCAAAATACAGTTTAATCAGAACTGGGAAAACATTGCGACCGTGTCCCATATGATTGTTTTGTTTGGCTTTTATTGTTACAACAGAAATAAGTGATTAGTTTTTGGTGTGATTGATAGCGCCACTATGTGGCATTTTTAAAGCCCTTCACATTTTGATTCATAAATAACTCCAGAACCGTAGATTTTTTGATTCGATTTTTTTAAACCACACAAATCTCAGCATGGTGGTTAAAAAAAAAAAAAAAAAAAAATCATGACTGATTGCTCTCTACTCATGCTTTTCACCACAGGCTTATTATGTGGATTCCGTTCTCTTTGATTGTCACCATCTCCAGAAACCTGCATGTTCTATAATTATAATATGTTCTTTATGTAACATCCTTTGTACTATACATTTATTACCCCACCCACCCCCTCTCTCTCTTTTCTCCTCTTTCTATATAAACCCTGTGCTCCTTGCTATTCTTTGAGGAAAGCTCATGCACAGTTAGACTAGCTGTCTTTCCTCCAATCTGTCCAGAATTATCATATATATATTGATATTAAGGCTCCTCAGATGGTGCAATTTTAGGTTGTTGCAGGTGAAACTTAGCATTCGTGAAAGAATCATGATGAAATGTTTGATCCTCAATTCAAAACAACGGTCCCAGATTAACTGCCAGCACAGTCGGTCGACGTTTTTAGTGCTTTTATGACAAAAGAAAGCCTGCGACAAAATTCTGACAGAAAGAAATCTGTAACAAATTTAGGATCAAAGTTTCACCATGTGTTTCTTGCTACAATCCACGTCTATAAATGTGTTTCTGCCTGTATAGTTCTTCTACCTGTTATAATGTTATAATTCATCAGCCACAATCATCCTTTGCATAATCTGACATAATGCACATCAGTTGATTCCATACAGTCTGACAGCAACAACTAAAATTTTGTTATAACCATCTCACACAGTGTGACTTACAAAGGACATACAGTATAAGACCGCTATTACTGCAAATGTTGCAGGAGGCATTGGACATCAATTGCTGCAAGACTAGTTTTAATTCAAAAGGCCACTCACAATTCCACTTAAAAAGATTTTTGGAAATATTCAGAAAAGCATGAAAGAAAAGTTAGTTTTTTCATTCTTACATAATAGTGCATATCATCTTTCTGTAAGTTACTGCTAAATTGTAACTAACTGCAGTCGTGTTGTATTTTACATAAGCTGCCATACCTGTTAAGCAAATTGTGTGATTGTAACAAAATTTTGTTGACATTTGCCTATATCAATTCTGAGGCGTTATGCAAAATTTAAGTCTTCGCTGCGTCTTTGAGCTTGGGGTGGAGTTACATATGGGGCAGAGTAACATGTGTACTCAACCTCAATTCAAACAGTAAGCTCAGCCAGTTGATGAGGAGGGTAGTGGGCAGAGTTTTACCTGTTAGTCTTGCCCTGTGTGTGACCCCGCCCATTCCAGACACCAAGCTGCAGCTAAAGGCAGCTGGAATTTGATGACATTTGGCCTATAGGTGGCGCTACACTGGCACGACAAATTTAAGTAGCCATTACACAGTGATTATTGTGAGTCTGAGTCAGTGTACCATAATCCTTATTAAATTTAGGAATTGATTATGCGATTATCTATCAAAATGTATATTTAGATACAGATCAAGTTCCAGATTTAAAATTTTGTATTATTAAAAAAAACAGATTTGGGGGATTTTGTGGTATTGGTGGAGGTATGATCTCTTTGAGTGCTTTCTAGTTCCATCTTTGTTTGTTTCCTGAAAGTACTGCACATTATGAAAGCAGCACATTGTCGTAGAGCAAAACATTTCAATCATTACAGTCGCTATCAGTCTGAGGGTGTGTCGACTTTTTATTACATTACACAAGTTAATATGTTATTAGTTGCTATACCCCTATTACCTAACTTCCTCTTCAGCGATGACCGAGCAATTAAGTTTTCATCTACAGAACAGAAAAATCAAGCAGATGTTAATGGAAAGAGAGGAGAGTGGATAAAAACAGACAAAAAGAAGAGAGTGTGTGTGTGTGTGTGGGGGGGGAAGAGTAGGGAGAGTGGTGCTGCATGGAGAATGATTTAATGTTAGCCACTTGATGGAATGAAGTGTCTTCTCCATGTTAGCGGCGCCAAAGTTAAACCCTCTAGTCAGTTAGTCTGTTATTCATTGATTTCTCTGGTCAGCGCTAGATTGCTATTGAATATGACTGGCACCAGCGCTGTGTGTGTGTGTGTGTGTGTGTGTGTGTGCGNTATTGAATATGACTGGCACCAGCGCTGTGTGTGTGTGTGTGTGTGTGTGTGTGTGCGTGTGTGTCTATATGTGTGTGAGAGAAGGGTGAGCGAGTACATTTCGGTTGCTGGTGGAAAACTTGTTTTGCTAGTACACGTGACCTCTCCATTGGCACTAGAGAGAACTTATACACATGCACACACACACAGACACACATGAACTCACACTTACATGTAGATACACACAATTAACTAATTCTTGGAAGTGTGTGAAAGATGAGCCTGAAATATATCTGCAGCTAGTAACAGCACTGTTTCTCTCTCTCTCTCTCTCTCTCTCTCTCTCTCTCTCTCTCTCTCTCTATGTCCACTCACGGTAAGAGAAGAAATGTCGTAAATTATTTACTCCTGTTTTTTTGTACTGAGTACACAGCAGCTGAATGAAAACATAACTAAGAGTAATACCCATGTATCAATACTGCATCATGCAGTAAAAGAACATACATGTAAAATCTGCTCTGTACTTACATATGCACAGAGGTTATTGCAGTACTATGTCTTCTCTAGCAGCCATATCTATTGTCTGCCCCTGTCATGACATATGTGTGTGTGTGCATGTGTGTGTTTATGTACAATATGGGATTAACTATCTAATATATGCAGTTCAGTATGGAAACCATGAGTAAATATGCCACAAGCATATGAACACTACCTGATGTATAGTTTAATAATGATACAGTATGAATATTTTAAGAAATACACATTATTCTGAACAGCAAAGGAATCTGTTTGCAGTTTCCCGCGGTGGAAGTTTGCAGCAACGTCTGCTGCTGCTGCTACGAACAGTGATGCAAATACTTTAAATATTGTATAATATAGTGTTTAAAAACGTCTTTGACCAATCAAGAGCAAGACGTGATCTGCTAATTGATATTCATGGGAAAAAACAGAAATGTAAAAATATCGTTCATGTTTGGATCAACTCAGTTTTTTTTTTTTTTTTNTTTTTTTTTTTTTTTGCTGTTGTCACTGTTTCTACTGTATGGTCCCACATTATTAAGACGGTTTTGATCTGTTACATTATCTGATTTGTGGAATATTCATTCAAAAGGAAATAAGGAAAAAAAAAAAGGTCATAGGGTCCTTTGACAAATTTGGATTCCAAACGTTGATATTAGTTACGGCTGTGGATACAAAGCAACTATTACTACTAAAATATTAAAAACACAGTCATGATAATAATACTTTCACATATAATAGTATGTGTTGCTCAGCGTGTAGTTATGAGCTAAATTACATCTGCCACAGTGTGCAGATTGTATCAGTAATATGTCAGCAATCAGCAAATAATAGTCATATTTTCTGTATTGTTTTGAGAGAGAGAGAGAGAGAGAGAGAGAGAGAGCGCGCTTTAGGAAGCAAATAAAAACATGACAAATAAATCAATATGCCTTAAATAAACATTTTTTAACGTTTAATTTTAGGAATTTGAAATTAGTGATGATGATAATAATAATAATAATAATGCCTCCAAATTTCACAACCTTTATAATGAATTCATCGTTGATACACCTTAAAGGGGACACATGCTTTTTGTTATTTTCTCTCATTTTTTTGTAATGAATGGGAGATGGACTTAAAGAGACAGTACTTAAAATGGCCAGTTTTCATTTAGTGTGCACCTGATGCTGCAGCAATTGTGACTAAAATGGATCAATGTTTTTTTGTTTATTTGTTTGCTTGTTTTTTTGGCACATTTAAGTGTTGCAAAGGTTTAAAAATAAACTCTGAAATGAAAATAAGAACACAGAAGTATGTATAATATGCTCCCTTTAACTTTTTTTTTTTTTCAAATTTCCATTCATTAATTGCTGATCTTAGCAGCGATTTTNGCTCCCTTTAACTTTTTTTTTTTTTCAAATTTCCATTCATTAATTGCTGATCTTAGCAGCGATTTTACATGAGTAACTCAGAATAATTTCTAATTTTGTGTTCATTTACTATACCTTTCACCTCAGAGAACATGAGCGACTTCATGGCATTCTCGTAACAACAAAATATCATATAAGAGCAAAGTGCAAAGAAAATAAACAGAGTAGGAGCTACAACATTCGCTGTGTTTTTGTTCTGAAATCCATCCTCATGCAGTACATCAGCTGGAGCCATTGTTCCTCCCTCTTTAGAGCTGTGATGAGTTTTAAAGCTGCTGTCATCCTCTGTCCATTGATGGCTTAATAATAACAGCACTTAGAGAAGCAAGAATCACTTCATTATTCTGTGTCTCACAGTCCACAGGCCACGTATTCACTGCCGCACAATCAGCAGAGAGAAAAACAGCACCGTGGCAGAGAGCGAGGCGCCGAACGGAGAGAGAGAGAGAGAGAGAGAGAGAGAGAAGAAATAGAAACAAAGAGAAAAGATATAAAACATAAAGCGGAAAAGGCAGCCGTCCAGGTCTGACCACATTTCAGAAAGCTCTAGATTTATATTTTGCAATTGTAAAATGTGATTACCTTTTACACTTTAGAAGTGAAAGAAACGGAAGAGTTTCGGTTTGTATCTGCTCTGCTTTGGTTGCATTTCTCTGTATAAATGGATGAATTTCATCTTCTTTAGCATCGGGAATTCCTGTAGCATTCAGCGATGGAGCTACAGAGTTGTCAGTTCAGATCTTTGTGGTGACTTAAAGGACGATGCCACCTATTTTGCACGTTTGAGCCTAATATATTCAATTTTCATGCAGGTAAGGTTACTGGCAATCATTTCCCAAAGGATAAAACTTCTTTCAGCTTTCCTGATATTTCTTATAAATCTTTTAATCTTTGAAAATCAAATATTCAAGCGACGTACTCACCTTAAAAAAAATCAATGTTTCCCCTCCTAAATTATGCAAAATTATGAAGTCACAGTCACAAAACATTTTGATAAACACAGGTCTTCTTTTAGGACTATATTCCCCGGTGGAGACGCATAATCACTCCGCATTTTTTATTGTGCTTAAAAGCTAAAATTACGAAACTTCGAAAAGACCTGAGTATACGTCTTGTTCACGATGATGGATTACCTATTCCAAGAATGTTTCAAATATCAACAAGTTGATTTTAATATCGTAGCAGAATGAACTGAAACCAATGGCGGTCTGGAAGGTAGGATTTTTTTTTTTTTTTTTTTNTTTTTTTTTTTTTTTTTTTTACTCACCGTTCCAGTAGTATGCTTTGGAAAATGATTGTCAGTAATGTTATGTGTACAAAAATTTAATATGTTAGGCTCAAACATGAAAAATGGGTGGTATGGTCCTTTAAAGGATCATACTGGCGATCGTGCATGTTTGAGCTCAATATATGCAATCCATACACACATTACGTTACTGACAACCCTTACCCAAAACATGTAGCAGCACATTTTAGAATTGTTTTTCCTACCTTCCAGACTGCCACTGGTTTCAGTTCATTCCAGTATGTTATAAAAANAGAATTGTTTTTCCTACCTTCCAGACTGCCACTGGTTTCAGTTCATTCCAGTATGTTATAAAAATCATCTTGTAGAGACTTAAAATACATTTGAGGTAAGTAAATCCATCACAGCAAACAACATGTCTGTTAAGTTTTTTGTTTTTTTTTTTTTTTTTGCTGAACTTTACTTAACTGATCCAACACGGAGCTACATGGAAGACGACATATTTCTCTGCCAGGAAATATATTCCCAGGAAAAGATGGCTTTTACAGAGAAATTAAAATGACGGTGGCCTCTCCAATCGTGAATAAGTGTTAGAAGGTGAAACATTGGATTTTAAGGTGGGTGTATCACCTGAACATTTGATTTTGAAAGATTAGGGGATTTGACAAAATAACANGATTTTAAGGTGGGTGTATCACCTGAACATTTGATTTTGAAAGATTAGGGGATTTGACAAAATAACATCTAAACTATAATAGCTTTTGTCACAGATCTTTCCAAGTAATCCTAGTCCATCTGTTTCGTCCTTGTTTCTTAGATTTTCTGTCATTTCAGACTCTGTGGTTCCACCCGTCCCTGCCTAACCTTTTTGTTTCTTTCTTATTTTTCATAATTTTGAGAAAGAAAAAAAACATTAAAACAAGTTCATCTGTATGGGAAAGATTAAAATAATTTAGTTGTAAGTTACCTTTTCTTCCTATTTAACAAAAACTAATTTTTAGGCATGTTTTGGAAAGATGGAAAATGATCAAGGACAGTCACTCTCTGTGTGTGTGTGTGTGTGTGTGTGTGTGTGTGTGTGTGTGTGTGTGTATTCAACACTAGCTAAGGTTAAGTGTTGTCAAGCAGCTTTGAGATGCCAACTGTGCCAAGTGTTTTGTTGACACATCATAAAATAATCTGGTTAGAAGAGCAGATACTCTCCTCTTCCTCTCTGCTTCGATCTCTCCATTTCACTTTATCATTCTGGCCCTCTCTCCTCTCTCTCTCTCTCTCTCTCCATCCACACACACTTTTACAAGCATGAAGCAATGAGGAGAGGAGATCATTTTAAGCATGTCTTAAGCTCATAACTGTAGAACATCTTCTGCTTTTTTCTCTCCATTTCCTCACGCACACATTCATAAAGTGATGCCATTTATTTATTTATTTATTTGTTTGTTTTGTTTTGTTTTTGCATTTATTTGTCACTGGACATTAGAATTGTTCCATGTCACCTTCTTTACATTATCGCGATGTAACAAAAACCATGATTACTGCCCTCAAGTGGCTACATCTATCAGAAGTTAAATAACAGCTCACCTGATAAAGAGACTTATTGGCATTTGGTAATGCTTAATAAATCAAATAAAGTCTTTATAACCTGACTGGAATTGAAGTTTTTGGAACGCAAAACATTGGAATCAAGACAAATCATATTGGAGATTTTTTAATATGATTTTCTAACTAATACAATTTGAATGAAAATCAGAAAGACTATTTTCAGGAAAACACACAGATGGCAAAGGCACCTTTTGCTTTTTTCTAGTACGCTGATTGGATTTTAGACATTTTTCAAACCATTCCAACACTAGATGTTACTTGTCATTCCTTCGCTGAGATGTCATTTGCATTACAGGCAGTCCCCGAGTAACGAGTTCCGTGCCCACGGCTGTTCGTAAGTCGGTTTTGTTCGTAAGTCAGAATAGTTACTTAAGGTGCATATCTAGCGTATATATTTTACTTAGGTGTGTATCTAGTGTATATATTTTACCTTTTTATGCAGAAGAAACATAAAAAAACACTTCCAGATCCTAAAACATTGTACACATAATAATGTGTGTGTGTGGGGGGAGTATAAAAAAACATGTAGGTTAACACTTACTCTGCTCCTATTGATACCTTGCATCGGAAGAGGCATCTAAAGTAGTGCACCATTCATTATTACAATCATTGTATGTAACTTGAATTTTTAATTTAATAGACTTAATGGCGGTCAGTTCGTAAGTACGGGTTTTTCGTAAGTCAGATGTTCATAAGTTGGGGACTGCCTGTATTGTCCTTCATCGTTATTACATATCATCTTTGACAGAAAGCAGGTTTCCTTGTAAATGGTCAAATATTTGACTTTGAGTTTGTGAATGGAGCTCTAGTCTGTTGAAGGGAAACAGCCCTAAATGTTGACGCTCTCATGCTGTAGCAAAAGGTCACAAAGTCAAAAAAGTGGAACGTGATATTGTCTTGATTTTTGGAAAACCTGCATTTTTATTAGGGTTATGTAAACCTTTTTACAAACTACTGCTGCATATCTGGTGGCATTTTTAAAATACAGGAATTATACAGGTACAATTTCAGAGCTGCAGCTCCTCCATCCTCATTGATACGATTATATTTTACCAATCGAACTCGGGCTTTATAAAACAGAAACCAGTCTGATGCTGATGACATGAACTAAATGACACTTCAGCATCATTAAAAAAAAATAATTTGATACTCAGTTCTACATCTGTCAGTATGAAACTAAAATATAAAAGTGAAATTCATCGCATAGCATCTTTCTTTTTATTTTTTTCCTTAGGACAGATATACCTGAACCAGGGTGTCTGAGGCTGAAAAATAAATATATCTTTCTTTCTCGGTCTCTGGAGCTGAGATCACCTATATCAAGTAACCGGTCAAGCAACAGCTGGGTACCCATGGGTCCAGACACCACAAAAGTGTTTATGTCTGCCTGTGTGTGTGTGTGTGTGTGTGTGTGTGTGTGNAGAGAGAGAGAGAGAGAGAGAGAGAGAGAGAGAGAGAGAGAGAGAGAGAGAGAGTACACACTGGGGAGCCAGCCAGACGTCTCAGGTCTAATATTTCCTCTCAGGAGAACAAACAATGCGGAGAGGCTTCACTTTCCCCTCTCCCATTTTCATTCTCTCCTTCTCTGCTTCTTTAAATTACAAACTCTTCTTGGATCACTTTTCTTCTTCTTCACCTCCACTCGGATCTTTCCTGCCTCTCCTCTCCTCTTCCTCCTCTGCTCAGTTGTCATTTCTTTCACTCGCTTCCTCTTGCAACAAAGACGCCGATAGAATCGCAGAAGTCAGCTTGAGTTACTGTACACACACAAACACACAAATACGTGCACACACACACACACACACACACACACACACACTTTCTGCTGTTAACCGGGGTCAGCGTCAAGGGACTGAGCAACAGTGGGAGTCTCAGTGGAGGCAATGTATCATCTGCTGTTTACCGCACAATGACTCGGCTATCAGCTCCATTCAGAGAGTGAAGAGGAGCAGAGGAGGAGAGGTGAAGGTGAGGCGGCTGTCTCGCCAAGTTGGTTTACTCTCAAAGGAGCCTCTCAGCACAAGGAAATGCCGCGCTGACCGCCAAGAGGCCTGAGATTAAGGTCGGTTCGAGGTGTTTGCAAATGTATATCTATAGGCTGAGCGGGATGAGATCAGATCCAGTTTTGCTGCTGTTCATTCACACTTGATCAATGTGATGAGTAGCTGAGTGACAGTGGGAAACTCTGGCTGTTGCTCCATGGCAACAAAGTCATTATTGCGTGTGAAGTGTCACAGCAACAGCATGGAATCCATCCATCCATCATCCATCCTATTCAGGGTCATGGGGGGGGNGGGGGGGGCTAGAGCCTATCCCACCAGTCACTGGGCAAAAGGCAGTTTACACCTGATAGGATAGGACAGGTTGCTAGCCTATCACAGGGCTCTCACACACATACACACACACACTAATTCACATCTACAGTCATTTTAGGATTTCCAATTCACCAAACCTAAGCACTGGAGGAAACCCATGCAGAACATGCAAACTGGAAGGTAGGAAAAACAAATGTAAAGTGTATCACTGCAGCAGTGCACTTTGGAAAACAGCTGGCAATAATGTGATGTGTACGCAGGTTGTATTTATTGGGCTCAAACATGCAAAATCGGCGACATGCTCCTTTAATGTAGATACAGTATTTATTTATTTACTTTTAAAGCTGCTGTCATTCACTGTTTTGGTGTCATATCTGCTTTTTTTTTTTTTTTTTTNAAAAAAAAAAAAAAAAAAAAGCCAGCAAATATCAAGCTCTCTGCGTTTCTGCCACTTTTATCCAAAACCAAGGTGACAAATACAGAGTTGTGACATCAGAATCGACAATTTCTGAACATGACATTAAACTTTCCATTAACGCCATCAGCGACACACAGATGAAAGCTCGCACCAAGGCTGATATCTTGCAAGATTTTTCAAAACACACACACACGCACACACCTACACGCAGCTGCATTTTAAAGAGTCAATTACCCTTTGAAAACTTGACGACTACTCACTTTTAGAGATGAGAAGTGAATCCTCCAGAGCTCTGACATGCACAGCATAATGCCATTTAATAAAAACATTATCAAACTTAATATAGGAAATGCAACTAGTCAGCACTTTATCTCACTGTTAATTACACCATCACATCTCTTAATGAAAACACACTGTGAGTGTGTGCGTGTCTTAACGAAAATATGCTGTATTTCTGTATGTGTGTAAAATCAAAAACAAGACCTTTAAGTATGAAATCCACACCTGTTAGGGAAAACTACCTTGAGGATAATGAATAGGCTTCACATATGCAAAAAACCACACACACACACACACACACACACACACACAGACAGAGAGAGAGAGACAGAGAGAGAGAGAGAGAGAGAGAAGTGCGCATGGAAATACCTAACAGATGTCTGCACAGAAAGGATTTTTGTGCATATACCCACAGATTCATATGCAAATGTGTACCCCCCCCACCCCACCCCCACCCCCACATACACACACAGAGCTGGAACATACACATACACACACAATAACAAATGATCATTCAGCTAAATTGTGATCATTAATTAACTGCATTACTGGGACATTTTTTGTTCCAGTTGCTTTCCCACCCCATCCTTCTTCCTAATTCCCATCACTGACTGTGTGTGTTTTGTGTGTGTGTGTGTGTGTGTGTGTGTGTGTGTGTTGCATGTAAAAGCCCATGTGAGGAATGAAAGAATATGATGTTTGGATTGAGCAATGGAAAAGCCATATTTAGGGTGTGAGAAGGTTTGAGTTTGCTGCTGGTCTGGTTTTTCTGTTCTGCTGCAACATTCTGGAAATAAATCTTCAAAAAAACTAACTCAAAGAAATGTTTAGAAAAAATAAAATAAAATAATGATTGAATTCAGCTTGAAACGTTACTTGAACTTGAAAACTGAAAATTATAGAATAACAAAAAAAAACGAACAACATCTGGGATGTTTTTGTAGAAAAAAAATCTAAAAGATTCTTTTAAAAGATTGATTAAACAAAAACAACACTAGAAAAATTATCTTTAATTTATTGTTAAATTTTCTCAGAATGTGATGGTCATGTGATCTATTTTGATCTTTAAAAAAAGGCAAATTCAAAGACATGAACAATTGCAAAAATGCCTTTACTGTAGACCTCCATAATAAAAACTAAATAAATAAATAAATGGAAAATGTGAAAGTAAACTGATTTTGAGCTTCAACTGCAACAATGAAGGAAAAGAACCTTAATCATTAATGAATAACCTGAAATCTAGCATTTTTGTTATCAAATCATCTCTCTCTCTCTCTCTCTCTCTCTCTCTCTCTCTCTCACACACACACACTTTTCCACCATAGAAACTTCTCAGAATTGAAGATCAATGTTACTGAATGAATAAAAGAAGAACAGTCTTTTTCCCTGAAAGGAGGAGGAAACAATAAATTTATAATTTATAAAAGTTATAACATTTTATGCCTAAAAGAAGGAAATCTTTGATACAAAACGGGCATTTTGGGTGGAGAGCCACATTTTTATTATAGTCACTAAATTAGACAAATGGACACTTTAAAAAACACAAAAATATCATAAAAATTTAAAAACACCCTACTTACTGTATATTCCCTGACTAATGAAAAACATATTAAACCTGATTATAGTAAGTAAGATAAAAACCTACATTTTGTTTAATATGTGTGCTCTTTGCTGCAGAGCAGCAATAAATGCTTCTGTGCAGGAAGCTTATGTTCTGTTACATTATGTGCCAACACTAACCTGCAGTGCTTTTGGACACTTTTTAAAACTAACAAACTGAGTCATTCAATATTTTCAAAATTATTATTTACAGATACAGATTATGGTGCCAGTTTAATATTTCAATAAAGGCAAATATTGTAACACAACCATGTTCCATCTTTCATAAGCACCTGTTATCTGCATCTTTTTTTTTTTTTTTTNTTTTTTTTTTTTTTTTACATTTCCCTTGAAAGTGATACATTACAAGTGCTATGCTACGTTACTGCGGTATTTCCTTATTTACATGTCAGGGAAGCAATTCATGAAACACACAAAAATTAAGACGTATTACAGTCTGATGGTAAATTTTAGTGGTATTAAATCTGGGAAACATTAAGTGTAACTGTATTTCCCTTAATACAGTATCAGTAAATTTGATAGATAAGCACTCAGTTGATCAGTCTGTGTATTGAAATTGCAAGTTTTGATCTGGAACAACAATATGCTGATTAACATAAGGGAAGCTTTATGACTGAGCTTTAATTATCATGGCCCTTATCTGGTCTGATGCCATGTAGTTACGGTGATCTTTTATGAAATCTGTCCCACAGCTGTAACTAATCTATGCTGAGGTGAACCGCGAGACAGTCTGGAGCATCAACAAAGTCTGGAAGTTCCCCCAAATTCTGCTCATTTCGCTGCTAATTTTATGTTTCATGATTCAACTCTGTGTTAGTTCAGCTTTACCTTAAAAATAAAATGAATCTGTGATGTTTTAACATCTGCCAACATATCGTATCTGTTCAGAAGCAACAAGTCACGTCCTTCATATTCATACTCAAGTCAATGCTGGGAGGTTAGTAGCTCATCAGAACAGGTAGAAAAAGAAGTGTGTGTTTGTGAGCGAGCGACAGAAGAACATCATCATCAACCAGAAAGAGAGAGAAGCTGCCGATCAGCAATATTATCCAAGTAATCAGAAACCACAACTGCACAGAAAAACAAAGATGGCCTCCTACCGTTATCACTGTCAGACTTGTTCTCATGCTCGGTGTCGGTCAGAGTCAGCACCGAGTTGGAGCGGCTGGACAAGCAGGAACTCCTCCCCGACGATTTACCCAGACCTCCGNAGTCAGCACCGAGTTGGAGCGGCTGGACAAGCAGGAACTCCTCCCCGACGATTTACCCAGACCTCCGCGGCCCCACAGCCGCATAGCGCGCTCCGGTGACATCACGGCCTGGCTGTCGCCGTCCAGGTCCTGAGCCGTTCCTACTGCGAAGCCGCGGTGGGGGAGGCCCATCTCTGTGCAGAACGCCAGGCCACGACGCGGCGGCGGTTCACAGATCCCAAGCTGACGAAGGCTGAAATGCTGACCTGAAACACAAATACAGTGAGACATGATGAGCTGTTTTGTGAAGCATGTCTTTTAAATGTTCAATTTAGTTCCTTTAATTTTCTAACTTTTCTGTATGTACTGGTAACTATGATCTATGTAGATATTGTAAATATATCTTTAACTAAATATTGGCAAAACTAAGGAGCTTGTCATTGATCCTCGGAAAAAGAAAAATGTTGCAAGTCCAGTGCTCATTAAAAACCAAAAGGTTGAGATTGTGTCTTACTACAAGTACTTGGGCATTCATGTTGACTTAAAACTTGAAGCGTCACATCAACGCTGTGTTAACAAGCCACAGTTTAGGCTCTTTGTCCTCAGGAAGATGAAGTCCTTTGAAGTCTTTAAAAAAAACTTTTATATATATATGCATGTTATCAGAGCATTGTTGCCAGTGCCCTATTCCTCACAGTTGTATGTTGGGGTAACAGTTTTACTACTATACATAAGAATAGAATAAACAAATTAAAGGACCATATCATCCATTTTGCATGTTTGAGCCTAATATATTAAATTTTCATATACATAAGGTTACTGTCAATCATTTCCCAAAGCATACTACTGGAACAGTGAGTTTTTTGTTTTTTTTCTATCTTCCAGACCGCCATTGGTTTCAGTTCTTTCTGTTATGCTATTAAAATCAACTTGTTGATATTTGAAGCGTTCTTGGGATAGGTAATCCATCATCGTGAACAAGACGTGTAGTCAGGTTTTTTTGAATTTTCATAATTTTAGCATTTAAGCGCAATAAAAAGCACAGAGTGAATGTATGTCTGCACCGCGGAATATAGTCCCAATAGAAGACCTGCGTTTATGGAAAAATTTTAATGACCGTGACTTCATAATTGTGTGAGCAGGGAAATCATCAATTTTTAAGGTGGGTGCATCAGTTGAATATTTAATTTTTAAAGATTAAGAGATTTTGCAAAATTTCAGGAAAGCCGAAATACAGTTTTAAGCTTTGGATAATGATTGTCAGTAACCTTACATGTATGAAAATTGAATATATTAGACTCAAACATGTAAAATGGGTGGTATGGTCCTTTAATTNCTTACATGTATGAAAATTGAATATATTAGACTCAAACATGTAAAATGGGTGGTATGGTCCTTTAATTAAGACAGCTGGTTCAAAAATCGGCATGGAGCTAGATTGACTGGAGATGGTGCTGGAGCAGAGAACAGGGAGGAGAGGCAGGACTATGTGTCGATACATAGCTCATCCCTTTTATTGTATATTCAGAGGCTTGAAAAGTGCGTTCAGTGGCAGATTTAAATATGCTGGGATGCTCCACTAAGCGATTCAGAAGTTCCTTTCTGCCCTCAGTGGTGAAAATTTTAAATAAACACAATGTGAAAGGGATGTAGCTATATCTTGGCACTGCAGTTTTTATTCTGCTAGATTTATGTGCATTTATTAATTACTTTGTATTTCCCCTTGCTGTGTTATTTGGTTTTTAATCATAGCAATATGCTGTTCCTTTTTGGTGTGTTTTTAAATACTGGACGATTTTACTTGTATCAATTTTTCCTTACTGGTAGTTTTTATATAATATATTTCAAGTAGAGTACAGGTATTTGGTAAGTACAGATAAAAGTACAGGTATTTGTTTGTACCTGTACTTTTTCTTTTGCTTGTTGCGTTTTTACGGTTTGCTGAATGGTTGTTGATGTCCTTCTTGAGTGTGCAACTGAATGTGATTTATGAAAACTCTTTTAAAGGTGACAAACCAATTTCCCCACTGGAAATTAATAAAGTTAACCTTAACCTTAATATTAATCGTGGAAAACGTGTCTCTCTTGGAAAAGAGATTTCAAATAAAGGTAAAATACATAAAATAAAGGTTAAATTAAAAAGAAACAAGTTTTTCATCAAATGAACAATAACAAATAATAAATGCTTTAATTACTTTTAATAAAGTTGTTTATTAAAACTTTAGAGTTCTCTCCAAAATTCAAAGAACTTGCTTAATAAAAATCGTGACATTCCTACTTTTTCTGAAAATTACCTCTTGAATATTTGAAAACATACAAAAATGGTATTTCAGTATTTCATGAGTGGATTATATATTCACATTCTTTTTTTTTTTTTTTTTTTTTCATTAAAGTTAATAAGTCATCAACTGTAACTTTCACATTGATGAGAAAAAGCACCGGAATGAGTTTAAAGAAAACTTATGAAATAAAAATGAAAAGAAGCAAACAAATCATTTCCAAAATCTCGGTGTGCTTCTCTTCATCATTAATCAGCAAATGAAAAGGAAAATTAGAAAAGCTTTCTGTAATTAATGGAACAACACGAGATAACGAGTGCTGCCGTTCAATTAAAAGTTTTATTAATTATAAATGAGCTCCAATTAGGCCAGGAGTGAAAACGAAGGCGATAAGATAATTGGGTAATTATGATTTTTTTTCATTTCTTAAATATTTACACTGTGTTAACTGGAGCCAGAGAACAATGAATGTGCTCTATCATTAGCAGAGTTCCTTTTCATTTTCTACTAACCGTGCTCTCCATTTTTTTCCCTAAAGATTTAGAAACACGTCACCGAAAGTGATGTCACAGCTACTTTCAGCGGTTCTGTCTATCATGCCATCGTCAAACATTATTGGCCAATCTCTTTTGACCTTGTGATCAACATACGTACATCTGCACTTGGAGCATTAATGAGTTTCACAGCTTCAATCATCCAAGAATTTCTCATCATACACATCTTTATCTCCATGAACACATCAAAAGTAAAAAGAAAATAAGCAAAGTATAAACCACATCATCATCATTAATTTGTGCGATATTGCACATAAGCTTAGTAACTGAAATGAAGCTTTTGCGGAACTCAGGAACTTTCCTTTAATTTCACATCAAGGAAACAGAACCTAATTTGGTGTGTGACGCCCCTCCCACTCTGCCTTGAGGGCTGGTTGTTCCTGGTTGTTCACTGTCAGTACGGATTGGAGATGATGGCTTAGGAGGGCCGTCAGCTGATGCTGCTCACCTGCCCATCCTGAGCCTCAGAAAACAAAAAAAATGTCCAATTTCTTCTCTCTTGCAGGCTGCCAAGTTCATCTTTCAGTTTGTATCCTGAGTTTGGCATCATTCAGCATGTTTCACACACATCCTCACACTGCTGCTACTGATTACGTTCACACCCCATTCATTTGTTTAGTATATTTAGGTAATTTTACTCTTCATAAATTACTTCACTTAATGAAAACTGTTGCATGAACAGTCTTCTGTCATGCTCTCTGAGCCACTTTGTGACACTTTCTAGAACTGTAGTTTCTGGACCATTCTTAGTTCCTACTAAAAGCAAAATGGGCTGTGGAAAAAAAAAAACATGTCTTAATTGTTTATCCTCTTAATCTATCATTCAAACCTTTAATTAAAGACAAATAATTGAAAGGAAAATAAATTCTTATCATGAAACAACTTTTTATCTCAAGCAACCTGGTAGCATCTGATCGTACTTTTGGAGATTTTCTGACCCCAAAACTCAACTAACATTTGCAATTCACCAGCTGTGATCCTTAGAGAATTTTGGCTATTCGAACCATCATCCTCACTGTGTGTGGAGTCAATATAGACCAGTGGTGGGCCATCAGGGCCAGCAAAGCCTTCTCTGCTGGCCTCGAGATTGTCAGAATCATCAAATTATGTTTTTATAATTTAATATATATTTTAATTAATGCTATATGTATTTTACAAAGTTCGTTCCCATCAGTTTTGTTATTAACGTCATTTCATCGCTACGGTACTCTCTCCCTCAGTTGCGTTGCTTCTAGCACAGTTCAAATAAATGAGAGCTTTTATCCAATCAGATTTTCCACCGTGCTGTCTCCGGGTAAAAAAATCTAGCCTGAGGCCTTCAGAATCTCGAGTGAATCCCCTCTGCTATTCAAGCAAATGGGACGATGTTTTTGATTGTCATATTCTTTAACCAATCAGATTTCGAGTTTGCCATGTTGGGTGTGCTCTTTTACACACCAGGGCCTTCTAGCTGGCCTTGACCTACGTCATCGGACTACAGCATTATGCTACACAGCTAAACAGCCTGCCAGAAATTCATCAGAAGAAGAAGANGTCATCGGACTACAGCATTATGCTACACAGCTAAACAGCCTGCCAGAAATTCATCAGAAGAAGAAGAGCACCAGTTAGCTTAGCTAACTCAATTAAACCTGGCTACCACGTAACAGAGCATTAATGTTTATTTAAACTTTCTTTCTTGACATTTAGATTTTTAGATGTAGTGTTTTAGATTTTTACTTAGTCCTGTTATTTTTTTTAACAGACACTGGCTGAAGGAGGAGAAGAAATGGATTTACAATGCATTTTTTTTTTTATTTTTCTCATCTTGGAACTGAAATGCACTGTACAGCCGTGTCGTTAAACTCTTTATAAAGACAGAAAGGAGGATGGACTTTATCTTCAGATGATGAGCAGCTTTGGTAAGTTTGATGGATTTTTATGTGGCTGGAATCTGTGCGGAAGCCTGTTGAATCTGATTGTGTTATTTGTGTTTTATGGCATTTTTGCTTACTTGGTCGTATGAGTAAATGTGATGGTTGCTGTGAGTTTGTCCTTGTTTCTTTGGTAATGACACTGTTTTGGGCTATGTGATGTCTATTTGTGATGCAGCATCCTGTCATAATGCGTAATAATGCTACATCCTATTCATGTCTGCAGTTAGTGTGTTTTAACTGTCATAGGTGTTGAGCTTTGTGTTAAATCACTTTATTCCACTCAATAAAGGTTAGTTACCGTCACTGTGAATATGGGGTGGTTACGTCGAATAACAACAGCCTATAGCCCTAGTGTCATGGTGAGGTTATTAGAAAGTGGTTTAATTGGGGGAGGATAGCACTGAAGGCGTAAGTGTAAAATACATGGCCCACCACTGGTATAGACACATGTTCTCTTGCAGGAAGAAGAAAAAAAATGTTTTATGATAAGAATTTATTTTTCCTTTCAACTGTTTTAACTTTAATTAAAAGATATATTTTTGTTAATATATTGAATGAAAGATAAAGAGGATAAATATGAAGACTGTTTTTTTTCACAGTCTATTCTGTTTTAATTTACCAAGCTTGCCAATGCAGCTACTGTGAAGCTTGTTGGACAGAACACTGATCACTGATTGGTCAGATGAGCTTCCATAAATGGACAACTGCCATTTTGACAATACTTGCAAAAAGATGTGTCCTACATTTATCTGAATTCTAAATTACTCAGAAAAGAGAACAGTGCAGAGAGAGAGAAAAAAAAAATTAAATGAGGCTACAAAAAAAAAAAAAAAAAAAAAAAAAAAATCATCAATCACAATAATAAACTCCAACAGATGTAGCAGTCGGTGCTGGTCTGGGATTAACAGCTACTCTGGCACCATCGCTATCAAAGACTCCACAATGCTACTGCTGGAGACATTAGACAATAAACACGCTCCCTCAGGATGAGGAATTGCCACCAGAAGGTAAGCAGATATCCTCTAATTTTCCTCTAATTGTCATAATCATTACTGTATTTCCAATGCAGTGCAAATGCAAGCAAGGAAGTCTCTCCAGGAACCCGTTCAGACTCAGAATAGTTCCAGGTAAAATAGTTCCTAATTTAGTTTTGAAGGTTTGTTCAAAAGCACCTTAACTAGCTGAGAAATCAGCTAGTATGGTGGACTGAGCAGGAAGAGCAAATATGGACCAGACCGGACCGGACCAGACTAGGAGGGGAAGGGAAGNGGGGGGTGCATGGAGCCTCACCTTGTCTGTTATAATCATCCTGTTCACGATGAACCATGTCCTTGTGTCCCTTGGTTGTCCCGTACAGTAACCTGTAAACAGCAAAACAAAGACAACTTCGGTTTCGCTGTAAATTTTGTCCTCATAAAGTACATAAATACAATGAAAGCCATTGCTTCATTATTTTCTCATTGTGTGGGTACGGAACTCAGTTTTTAAGTATAATAAGGAATGAAAGAAAACAGCTGTGCGGCTGTCAAAAAATAATAATAATGCCAAGCCAAACCTCCGCCAGGAGTGGCGGAGGTTTGTGTGTGCAGACAGCACGACTGTTCAATAACTGCACATTTCATCAGTCATTATTCTGAATATGCAAAACACGGGCAGTGCTGGCTAATAACCGACTAAAACATTATCGCATCTGACATTTAAGCAGTTTGGTACACATTAAAGGTTTATCTTTAAAGACATTTTCATACACTGATCTGTCTCTGCAGTTTGTAGCATGTAGCAGTAATAAAGTCACATTTGATAACACAAATAAGAATTAACCTTGCAAATACCAGAAGATATTCAACAAAGACCAGTGTTGAAATGAAACTAAATCGAATTATGACGCTGTTTTTGTGTTTGTGCTTTTATTTTAAGAACAGGATTTTTCATCCTTCCATTGCTGTAGGGAAATATCTACGGGGAGCATATTGAAACAGGTGCTGGAGATTCGATTTGGCATATTCATTTGAGGCGGGGGGGGGGGGGNGGGGCAGGAAGCAAGTGAGCATCTAGCTAATCAATCCTTAATCATTGCTTTTAATTAAAATACAACATCAACCCCATCATAAATATTTTGTGGTATTAGACAAAGTTTTCATGTTAAGATCATTTCAAATGAAAATATAATAATCCTGCAACCAGCAGTCAAAAGATTCTGGACCAATGATTTGGAAAGATAGTCTGACAACAGACAAACATCGCCGCTCGACATCCCCGTGCCACATGGCTACAAAGAATTGAAAACAAGAATAACTGAACCATTTAAACTCTCTGATCAAAAGACCAAAAAAGTACAGTAAGAAATTGCTTCTCTCCCCCTGAAGCTCTGATTGTGATCACACAAAGATGTCTTGCTGTTACTAGGTAACCACTTTTGTCCTGGTGATTTTTACCGGATAACAGTCAAGAAATGCAGATTTGGGAGATCAAAAACTCAGTTGTAATATATGGTTCCAAAAAGCTTACCTGAAACTCTAAGAGCTTCACTTCCTGCAAACGTGATTTTCTATATGTTAAACCAAACAGCTTAGAGTGGTCAATGATCATTTTTTTGTCTGTTGTGTAATGGTGGCCTTGTGCCCCTCTGAGACTTTGATTAGCCAGCATTCCAAAAAAGGATGCATAGCATTGTCTGATCAGAATAGAACTTACAACTAAAATTACAACTTGAGGGACACACATAAAAAAANAAAAAAAAAAAAAAAAAAAAAAAAAAAGGAAAAGCAACACAAAAACACCCAAAAACTATTGTAATCAGAATAAGGCAGTCCTCAGTGCTAAAAAAACAAAACAAAACAAAAAAAACAAAAAAAAAACAAATGCATCATGGCCTCATGCTGGGATAATCAGACAAATTCAGTGTTTTTCTATCAAACATGAGTGAAATAATATTAGCATAATGTTCCTGCCCACTCATGGTGACGTGAATTTACTGTAATAAACAGATTTCCTCCCATGGTAATCAGCATAAATGATACATGTCTAATATGATCTGGTGTGTTAAACAAAACAGCAAATCATATTATAACCTGGTCTGATCTTGGTGCTGGTCAAAGGCCTTGAGTGTTTCACTGGAGGAGTAAGACTTCTGAGTGGGGACTCGGAGTCCCTGTGGGCCAATGACACAGTCCTCACTGTCCCCCGATGAACCTGAGCAGACAAACATATGGGGAAAGTGTGTACAAATATTCATGACTTTTTTTTTCTCATGGACAGGAATATTACTATGTTCTGATTAAAAGGCAATTATTCAATACAATCAGTATGCAATGTATATGAAATTGTAGATAATCATGGCAACAAGACTTGCGAGTCATGTGTTTCAAATTAACTCTCATTAAATTGATGATAAGGAAACTTTAAAAAATGGACAACAACCCTGCTTCCAGTTTTACAAACTGGAAGCAGGGTTGTTGTTTCTCTTGTTAGCTGTGTAAGTGACATTCTGAGTGTGATAACACACTGCACGGCGTCTGAAGAAATTATTTTATTTAAATCATCATTATTTTTATATATCAAAACACCTCAGATTGTGTTAGCGCTTACATATGTATCTCATTCAACATTCTTTCTAAAAAGCTTCATTCCTGCAGTTTTCTGTTCACATTTAAAGATGTCAAGTCATATCTACAGATGATTATTTAAAAAAAAAAAAAAAAAAAANTAAAAAAAAAAAAAAAAAAACACGTTAAGGCAATTGTGTTTAAACAGAAATCCAACACTTATCCATCAGAAATGTTTTTTAGGAGGCTAGTTCACGTGCATTTTCCACATCCTGACTCTGCATGAACTTTTTCTGAATGAAATTTCAGCTGCAGGACACACAAACAGCTCGTGTCATCCTGACAAAGATCTTGGAGCAATTCTTTTGTTCCTGTATGAACTTATGTGCGAGCATATGAAATTCACCCTGCTCCACTGTCAATAGCACGCTTGAATAATAAAATAAAATAAATTTTTAAAAAAAGGACTTTGCTTGAGCAGCCCCCTTGAATCTCATTGGATTGAACTCCTGGGAGGAAGCTAATCATATCTTTGAGGTATTTGTACTTTCCATTTTGGGGAATTAGATATGGATTTTTTTTTTCTTTTTTTTTTTTCACTTTTTATTCCACTACATTTATCTGTGACGGTAGTTACTAGTTACTCTGTGGATTCAGATTTTACACCCAACATGAGAAATCTATCTATCTGTCTGTCTAGCTATCTATCTTGTTGTCAGATTTTCAGCTCTAATGACTTAAATACTTTTAGAAATTATCTAAACACTTTTGGAAGATTTACTCAACCTGTAGATGATCATGCAATACAGGACATGTATGTATTTATGTTCAGTGTTTTGCCTTTACACACATACAGGATTTGAATACTTTTTACAGTAACTTAAGTACAAAGTGGTGACAGCCAGAACTGTGTGACTCTTGGGGACCTGCTCCAAAGGTGTTTGTTGTCTATGAAGGACTTGCTGACTCAGCAGCTCCACTTAACACCCCCTCAGGCTGGCTGAAGACCTTCTCATGTACAACACAAGGAGGATCAACTGCTGCCTTCTGGGAAACACTACAAAGCACTTAGATGCAACATGCATTTTTCATCCTTTTTTCTTTCATTTTTGACCCCACTTTATAAATTAGCTCAACCTGGCAACGGAGACGCCCTACTGCTACATGAGCCAACACACACACATGCACTTGGAAATGACTATTTAAGCCCTGAGCAATGTGTCAGATTTCTATTGGTGTGCAGCATCATTTTCCTTTTGATGAGCAGTATCTGGTGACAAAAAAATGTAAAATAAAAAATCTGGTGGAAAGTTAGCTCATAACCCTCAAGTGTGACAAATCTAACACAATAGGCCAAGTCCATTTGAGCAAACTTCTTTGTAAGCTTTGCCTAGTTGATATAAGCCAGCATAAATTTAAAATATAATGCACACTCAGCCAATAAGCACAATTATCTATCGTGTATTTGATGCTGTTTGATTTTGATGCTTTCTACGTTTTTCATTTGTATTTTATTGTTTTCATTGCGTTACTTGTGGAAATTTATCTCTTTGAATATTTAAGCAGCATTTCTGAGCATTCTGATTGTATAGACATCTAAATAGACAGCACGTGAGTGAATGCTGCTGAATGCTGCTAGATTCTGGCAAACTATTTGGTGTTGTCCTGCTTTGGATTTTCAAGGTTTGGATTCAGATTTGGGTTTGTCAGTGTGTGTGAGAGATGTTAGATATTGTTCAGTGGTGACTTTGATACAACTTCAGAACTTAATGTGTATGGTACAATTCATGCCAGTAAAGTTTTTTTGTTTGTTTGTTTTGTTTTTTGCTCTTTTGATGAAAATGGTTTGAATGAATAAATGATTAGATGATGGTCTCACCAGTGTAGGGCCCCTCTCTGTCCCTGCGGCTCTTAGTGAGTGAACAGTATGGACGTCTCTCTTTCACTTCCATGGTGCTGCTGCTGCCAGCAAACATACAGGCATGCTGCTATACAGCTGCATAGACTGAAAGACAGACAGACAGACGGACAAAGAGAGACAGAGAGAGAGAGAGAGAGAGAGAAAGAAAGAGAGAAAGGATGAGGACAGAGACAGGGAGACAGGAGGGCAGCTGGACTCCACCTGCAAACACACAGAGAGACAAAGCGAGCCAATCAATGAAAAAGTCAGAATAAGAGACATGCATCAACATTCTCCATCTTTTCCATAAAAATAATTTAGTAGCTGCTTTCAAGAACTGAGCCAAATACATTTTTAAGTACTGGATGTTGAGAATTCTGGGAGACTACTTTTCCTCCCCTACATTTCAGAGGGAAATACTGTAATTTTTACTACATTGCATTGCTCTAACAGCTGTCGTAAAAAGTTACTTTGCAGATGCACATTTTATATTTCAGCATGAGATTAAAAAAAAAAAAAAACTGTCACTGGGTAAAAAATACGCATCTCCAAAATGTTACTTTTTCCACTCCGACAAACAGCCTCAATTCAGCTTAATGACACAATGATGTTTACACATGTACAAGTGAAAGAAAAAAAAAATAATCAAGAAATATGAGACATCTCAAACTGCAAGAGAACAGACCAAAATTTCTGACATGCTAGAAATCTATCTGATTGCCTGATAATTCAATCATACATCACAGCCATCATCAAACTGCCAAACGGTAAAACCAAACAGTCGTACAGGATATGTGGCCATTCTTTAACATCAGCTGGTTTTAAATTTGAAACTTGAAGACATTGAATTAAACATGAATAATATGTTTTTTTTGTTTGTTTGTTTTTTTAATCTTGCCAGATACATTATAAAGATGTTGTCCACAACCATAGTTAAATGAATACTAAAGAGAAGCAGAACACATTTCTTTCTTCTTTTTGGCTAAGAGGAAGACAAACTATTTTTCAGTCCTAATTTCATTCAACAGAATTGAATTTAAATTTACTTTACACACTAAAAATCAGACTCCTGCTGTTCATGCCGTCTATGTTCAGCTTTTCAGATGATGATTCTTCATTCATTCACTTCAGTTATGAGCCTCTCGTTTGACTGAATAACTAAAGATGTTGATCAGTGTGTGGCTGGGAGGGTCATGTCATGCCCTGTACCATAAAACACACATACCAGCATGCACAAGTACACTGACATCTGTCTGTATTCATTCCAACACGCATACACACTCAAGTGTTAATTGCTCCCCATGTATCCGGAAAATACATCCTTAGTTTGACAGCAACCTTGACATCTCCAGCCACCGCTGTTTGTTTGGTAAAGGAGTCTGACCATGGCCAGGATTATATACTACAGTAATTTCTTTGATGATTTTTTTTTTCCCAAATCAAAATTCGGGAATTAAAACTCAACTGCAGCATTACTCCATAACTCAAGTGAAGTTTCTAAATCATCCGTGTGTGAGAAAAAGTCAACAACTTCCGTAAGTCCTCAGGACTCCACGGAGGCCAGATTGCAAAATAATGTTAGTAACTGCATGTCTGCTGATACTGCAGACGTGCAGATCAGAAAGTGTTGGCAGATTAAAAGTAGGAGGTTAGAAAAAAACAAACACCAGCTTGTAGTAAGACAGAGAGGTAAATGTACAGGATAAGAATAAATTGCTTCAGTGAAATAGACGGAGGATAAAAAGACAGAAAGACAGGAGGTTTGATAATGTGGCAGTGTTGCTTTTGACTTTCACAACAAATCACAAAACAGACTTAAAGAGAGGTTGACGAGTGTGTGTGTGTGTGTGTGTGTGTGTGTGTGTTGTCTCACAGCTGTATAAGCCATCAACTTAATCTTAGACATTGAGCCTTAAATCCCATACCTTCTGGACCATAGCCCGTGTGTCTGCGTGTGTGTGTATGTGTGTGTGTGTGTTATTAATGTGTATATTTATTTGTGTGGATCTGCTCTAATTCACTTTGCCGTCCACAACATTCAGTTATTTCTGTGAATATACTGTATGTCTGCACATCTGTTCTGTTCTGTTCTGTTCTATTCTATTCTGTGTGTGTAATAAGACGCATATTATGGCATCATACTGCCTTCTGTGGCTTCCTCCCACAGACAAGAAGAGGAACTGTCTAAATCACGCTCCACTTTTTAAAGTGGGTTTGTCATTTTTAAGCCGTGTTAGATCCGTTACCAGCTGGTGTTACGGTACCAGTTATAACAGAGCTTTGTTACCAGTTAAGGAGAAATCAACATGCACGTTACAGAAAACTGCCTGAGGATGACAATTATTTGCATTCATGACTGTGTCCGTGCATGTGTGTGTGAGATGTTTTCTCATTGTGTGTTATGAGATAAGGGCATATTTGTATAATGGTCATGCTGTGTGTTTCACTATCTTTCTGTGTGTGTGTGTGTGTGAGAGAGAGAGAGAGAGAGAGAGAGAGAGAGAGAG
>VXCM01001574.1:0-24991 GCA_014773175.1 Lucifuga dentata | reverse complement strand
AGAGAGAGAGAGAGAGAGAGAGAGAGAGAGAGAGAGAGAGAGAGAGAGAGAGCGCTTGTGGACACACCATAAACATGTTGAAGGTCTGTCCTCACAGTTTATCATGGCGGAGCTTCTATTAATCGCTCTGCTATTCATTTGAATGTTTTGCTGTGCTGCCCGGCTTCAAGGGCTTGAAAGAATACACACATTATGTGCTCACGGACATTCCTCCCATTTTTTTTGTCATATCATTCATTACTCTCTTTTATTTCTCCTCTTTTCTGCCTCATCCCTGTGTACCGTCTCTTTTCAGACACCACGGACAGTAAATAAGAAGCAGACAGCATATGTGGGGTTTGTCTGATTGGCTTAGGGGGGGGNGGGGGGGGGGGGATAGTGATTTATTTTCCAAAGGTGAGCTGAAAGCGATCATGGCTTATATTCCATGTCTTCTACCTAAAGGTCTCTTAAGTAAGTAACATTTACACCATCGTGGCACACTTAAATGAGGAAAAATGACTGTTCGACTGCCTGGTTACAGGATACTGTTTTCACCCTGTCTTTGTCTTTAAACATATCGTAACATCACAACATCGCTTCTGCTCTGCTACGATTGATTTAATCACGCAGATCAAATATACAATCAGGACTTCCTTTAAAAAAAAAATTAAAAAAAAAANTCTGCTACGATTGATTTAATCACGCAGATCAAATATACAATCAGGACTTCCTTTAAAAAAAAAATTAAAAAAAAAAGAGGCCACTCTCACAAACTGGCTGGAAATTAGATTATTTTACAAGACAAAATTGAATCAGATTGAATTCTCCAGAAGGCAAATAAGCGTCAAGCCATGTTTTTAACTGTGATGAATGTGGAGGGAATTCCAGCTCCAACTTCAACGTGATCAGACATCCAATTATCCTAAATAACTGAAAACACCAGAGTGGATAGGGTGTGGGGNTTCAACGTGATCAGACATCCAATTATCCTAAATAACTGAAAACACCAGAGTGGATAGGGTGTGGGGTCCTTAAAGTTGCTCCCCACAGGCGAGCAGACCATTGTTTACCTCAGACTCCTGCTGAAACACAAAAAATAAGACACTTAGACCCAGATTCATAAACCACAGTGCATGATTTACCACATCGCTATGCGCAAATATCATGGCACAACCACGTTCCCTCATTCATAAAGGCCTGCTACCAACATATTTTAGCGTTAGCCGTGAAAGAGGCATTACTGAGATATTTCCTTATTTGCGTGTTGCGGTAGCTATTCATAAAACAAACCTACACGCAAAACTGAAGACCTGCTTCAGTCCAGTGGTAAATTTCAGCGGTATGAAATCTGGGCGACTTTTAAAACTTTATTTGCCTCACATGTGTTAGTGATCAATAACTTTGATAGATAAAGTCACTCAGCTGATCAGTCAGTTTTTAAATGGTGAGGTTTGATATGATCTGATACACATTCTTGTGCTCTGCTTCACCTGCTGCGCACGTCTGAGTTCCACCCTCCCCCCCCTCCCCTGCGCAGCGAGATTACACACTACAGAGGTTAATATGTATGTTTACCTGTTATGTTAGTGTCAGTCTTTTAAAACAAGGAGCTCTAAAGCAGAATGTATGTCTTAATTGCTAATTTATCACTTTAAAACCAGATGAATCAGGATAAATGGTGGCTGGTAGATTGCAGCAGCTCATTAACACACTGATCTTCATTGGCTTTTACCTGTCACATCTCACGGCAACACTACCTTCATGTGACAGCAATGCTGATTATCATAAGAAAAGTATTATGAATGAGCTTCAATTATTACAGTGCACATTAAGGCACTACACTCCTTATTGGCCTTAATTTTACAAAAAGTAAAGTTGCTTACAGCCATGCCACTGAGTTCTGATTAAGTTACATAAATGAACCAGATGTGTCAAGCCTAGTCTTTACGCTGGCCAATTGTAACTCTTTGTGCAGATATGTTGTAGATTCAGTGGTGGGCCGTGTATTTTACACCTAGGCCTTCAGTGCTATCCTCCCGCAATTAACCCACCTTCTAATAACCTCACCATGACACTAGGGCTATAGGTTGTTGTTATTAGACATAACCACCCCATATTCACAGTGACAGTAGCCTTTATCGAATGGAATAAAGCGATTTAACACGAGGATCAACACCTATGAGCGTTACAACACACTAACTACAGAGACATGAATACATAGTGACTGAAACTATCAAGGATGTAGCATTATTACGCATTATGGCAGGATGCTGCATCACAAATAGACATGGCATAGCCCAAATCAGTGTCATTATAAAGAAACAAGAACAAACTCACAACAACCATCACATTTACTCATACGACCAGCAAGTAAGCAAAAATGCCATAAAACACAAATAACACAATCGGTATTCAGCAGGATTCCTCATAGATTCCAGCCACATAAAAATCCATCAAACTTACCAAAGCTGCTCATCATCTGAAGACTAAGTCCATCCTCCTTTCTGTCTTTATAAAGAGTTTAACGACACAGCTGTACAGTACATCACTGCATTTCAGTTCCAAAATGTGAAAACAGCACTGGCAGTTAATCCATTTCTTCTCCTCCTTCAGCCATTGTGCATTAAAAAACAACAGGACTAAGTAAAAATCTAAACAAAAAATCTAAAGCACTACATCTAAAAATCTAAACGTCACGAAAGAAAGTTTAAATAAACATCAGACAATGCTACATTACATGCTTGCTAGGTATATTCCAGGCCCTGGTGTGTAAAAGAATACGCCCAACACAGCAAACTCGAAATCTGATTGGTTAAAGAATATGACAATCAACAACATCGTCCCATTTGCTTGAATAGCAGAGGGGATTCACTCAAGATTCTGAAGGCCTCAGGCTAGATTTTTTTTTACCCAGACACAGCACAGGCAGAAAATCTGATTGGATAAAAGTTCTAATTTATATGAGCTGTGCTGGAAGCAGTGTTACTGAGGGAGAGAGCAGCGGTAGTAATGAAATGATGTTAATAACAAAACTGATGGGAACGAACTTTGTAAAATACAGCATTAATTAAAAATATATATTAAATTATAAAAAAAAAACACAATTTAATAATTCTGACAATCTCTAGGCCAGCAGAGAAGGCCTTGCTGGCCCTGACGGTCCACCACTGTATAGATTACTGTCATTAGCTGTGACAAACTGAATCTGATTGGCTGACAGAAGTCTTTCAGCAAATTGCCTCCATGCAGACCATCTAATTTTGTGAAACTTCTACATTACAATGCCAATTCCTTGATCGGTTCATATTTTCTGTTTGACATTTGCTGCCACATTTCTAGAGTGTACGGCACATGCACACACACACACACACACACACACACACACACACACACACAAATTCACACACACGTGCTTATCTGTAAACACAGTGTGTGTGCTTCCAAACGTACAGTCAAAGTCAAAGTTATTTTCTGATGCATGCAGTGAGGATAGGCAGTTTACATGCTGCTGCAGGAAGAGCAGGACATGGTTCTCTACCTGCAGCAGGTATCTCTCCTTTCCCCTCAGGTTAATGTGCTCAGGACAGGTGAACCAGAAATGTAATGGCAGATTCTATTACTTTTATTTCTATTGAAACAAGAGAGATAAAGAGAGATGAAGAGAGAAAGACATACAGAGACTACTCTCTCATTTTGCCCATAATTTATCATTTACAACTTAGTCTGAAAATGCTTTTTGTGAATCACGGTAAATGCCGCCAAAAACGAGTCATGTTATTCCTGGAAGGGAACTATTTAAAGCTACTCCCCACATATTAATTTCCAGCTAACGGCCACCAACACTTAAGCAGAGAGAGTTTGGTAAACAAAGATAAAGCAAACAAAGTAGCTTTTAATATTAATTACTGAGACTATCTGCCAACAACCTGTCTGTTCCTTTCAGAGTCACTTCATCAGTTAATGCAAATTCTGTGATGGGATTAGTTAACGTTTCTGCTTAGCTTGGTTAGTTTTATATTGTACTACTCAGAGGCACGCCACGTGGAATTTCACGTGAATATTAATTTAATTTCTTAGCTGACAGAAAATAAGTGCATGATGATATTATGTTTAATCCATAGTGATAGTGATGAAATGGAGATCAAATGAAGCTGTGCTTAACAGCCTGAATCACTCACATTAAGCAGTGTTAGGCATTTAAATGAACTAAAGTTTCATTGTACATGCTGGGGGTTCAGATAGTTATTATGTTAATAACTGTGACACATGTAGAAAACAAACAGGAAGAAAGAGGAGAGATGGCGCAGGGAAATTGGACAAAAACAAAGACGTAAAATTCCTCCAAATCCACAAAGATGATGTCAAATATGAAATCCTAGAGGCAATGAGATGGCCCAGTACCATGATGAGGTCCAGTCCTTATTCAAGGTTAGTCAAAATATCATGAATCTATTCTAGAGGCCATGCATACTACAGTTTTTTTTTTTTGTTTGTTTGTTTAATCAACCCTAATAAGCAGCAAGTAAGACTTTATCACCTTGATATACAATAGAGAGGACAAACTTTACTGTCCTGAAACACATTTGTCTTAGACTCAAGTGCACACAAGCTGCTTCTGAAGACAACACACCAAATAAAAACCACAGGCTACGAACGGAGACGAGCATAAATCAGAGCTTACAGCACCTGGAATTCCCAGGAAGTTTCGTATCCAAGTACAACAAGCCAGCTCAATGACATATTGCGCAAAGTAAAAATAGATAAAACAAATAAGACCAACAGTGAAATTTATACAAACAGATAAAACAATGAGGCCAACAATGCACTGCACAAATAAAACCACGTCAGACAGGTAAGACACAAAACACATGGCGCACGGATTCCCAGGCCAAATGCATAAAACAGCACTTCATCATGTATGTGAGATTAAACAGACTCATATTCCAACATAGTTATGCTCAAATAGAGACGTCACCTCAGGAGTCTCTGCCAACACAACTGACTCCAATCTCCATGTATCCCTATCTTTAAGTTATATACATCTCTGAGACATGCGTTTAAAGGACCATACTGGCCATTTTGCATGTTTGAGCCTAATATATTCAATTTTCATACACCTACGGTTACTGACAATTATTTCCCAAAGCATGCTACTGGAATGGTGAATTAAAAATGTTTTTCCTACCTACCAGACCGCCATTGGTTTCAGTTCATTCTGGTACGCAGAGGTGTAAAGAGTAATAAAATATTGTACTCAAGTAAAAGTACTGTTACTTTGACAAAATTTTACTCAAGTAAAAGTGAAAGTTGTTTACTTGTGTAAAGATTTACTTAAGTAAAAGTAAAAAGTATTTTGTTTCAAATGTACTCTGTATAAAACGTATTGAGTTACATTTTATACGTTACCAAAAAATGCAAAAAATACATACATTTTAAACAATTTTAATGAAAAATATGAACAAATAAGAAACACTTCAATTTGTATGGTAAGCAGATGTGGAGGATACAGCAGACAAATTTAAAGGACTATATCAGCAATCTTGCATGTTTGAGCCCAATACATACAAACTGCATATATGTAAATTACTGACAACCAATTTCCCAAAGCATAAAACCCTAGATTTTTTTTTTTTTTTTTTTATTTTTCTCAAATCCCTTAATCTTTCACAAATCAAATGTTCAGGTGATAAATCCACCTTAAAATTCAATGTTTTGCCTTCTTACACTTGTACACATTGTAGAAGGCAAACTCGTTTTAATTTCTGGCTAAAGCCCGCTGGGACTATATTTCCTGGTGGAGAGGTATATTGTCTTCTGTGCAGCTCCATATTCAATTAAATGAAGTTGCTTTGATTAAAATAAAATAATAATAATAATAACAATAATAATAATAATAATAATAATAACAGACATCTTGTTTGTTGTGATGGATTACGTGTCTCAAGCGTGTTTCATGTCTCTACAAGTTGATTTTAATAGCGAACTGGTACCACTAGCAGTAGGCAAAAAGTAGNTTTCATGTCTCTACAAGTTGATTTTAATAGCGAACTGGTACCACTAGCAGTAGGCAAAAAGTAGTATACTGAAGAAGCTAATCAAGATTAACGTGTGCATTTTTTCACTAACTAGCAAAACTGCAACCCAGAAACAAGTGAAATCATATTATTTTAGACATAGATGTCAGCAAAGCGAGTGACTAGCATGAATAATTAGCGGGATAACGTTAGCTAACTTACCTCTGTATGCTTGCGCACTTTGACACCGAGTTATGATAATACGTTAATTCCACGGTTTTCGGAAAACAAAGTTTGCTCTGCATGATGTAGCTGTGATCTTTCTTTTTTTATGAAGCTAAACTGGTGGCTTCAATCCGTTCCTGGAATCGTCTTCTTTAAATCGGTTTTCTGGTGCTCTGACCGTTCAGCGTCTCTGCGCCGCAGCGTGAGCCGCCTGCAGGCAGAGAGGAGGAACTGCAGCCACTTTGTTACTATCTGATGTTTTAGTTTTTACTCTGTAACAGATGTCATTTAAAATGTACTAAAGTACAATACTTGTCATTAAAATTACTTAAGTAAAAATAAAATTACTTTTTTAAAAAGTTACTCAAAAAAGTACAAATACAGAAAAAAACGACTTCGGAATCGTTACAGCAACGAGAGTAAATGTAATTTGTTACTTACACCCCTGCTGGAACGCTATTAAAATCAACTAGTTGATACTTGAAACATTCTTGGGACAGGTAATCCATCATTGCAAACAAGACGTATTCAGTTTTTTTTTTTTTTTTTTTNTTTTTTTTTTTTTTTTTTTTGTTTTGTTTTAAAGTTGCGTAATTTTAGATTTAAGCGCAATAAAAAGCGTTGAATGACTGTATGTCTCCACCGGGGAATATAATAAAAGAAGACCTGCGTTTATCGAAAAATTTAAACGACTGTGACTATTAGCAGGCCAGACATCAATTTTTAAAGTGGGTGTATCGCTTGAATATTTGATTATGAAAGATTAAGAGATTTTGCAAAATATCAGGAATGCTGAAATATGGTTGTATCTTTTGGGAAATGGTTGTCAGTAACGTAACATGTACGAAAATTGAATATAGCATGCACAATGGCCAGTATGGTCCTCAAAGGCTTTCTTCTGTCACATCGGCTGCTGCTTGCATGATCCCACAAGCCTGATTCCAGGAGGAGCCGAAAGTGGTTGAATTTACATTGAGGGGACACATTGGCTGGCTCAAAATTTCCCTCAGCTAAATGAGGACAAGACAGATATATTAGTCTTTGGATCTCCACACCATGCCACTGGTGTGGATGGCCCAGAACCTCAACCACATTTCCATCTACATCAGGCCACATAAGATCCTGGGTGTTATATTTGATGATGATTTCAGTTTTAACAGGCAGGTAATTCTGTTGTCAGGTTGTTAGGTCCAGCTTCTTCCAACTCAGAACCATCTTCAAAATCAGGCATTTTCTATCACTCTCCGATCTAGAAAGAGTCATTCATGCATTAATATCATCCAGGCTGGACTACTGTAATTCCCTCTACCATGGCATTTCTCAGGCTACCATTTTCTGTTTACAATTTATTCAAAATGCTGCTGCCCGGTTATTACCAAGATCCAAGAAATGAGACCACATCACCCCTATCCTTGCATCTCCACACTGGCTCCCTGATCATTTCAGGATAAACTTCAAAATCCTTCTAATTGTCTATAAATCTCTTCATGGTCTCGCCCCTACATATATCTCAGAAATTCTCACCCCTTACAACATCACCAGACCCGTCAGATCCACCCACCACGGCATGTTGGCTGTGCCTCTTTCATGAAAAAAAAAGGCCAGGGACAGAACTTTTTCCTGTAACAGCTCCTCGGCTCTGGAATAGCCTGCCAGAGACCGTCAGACAAGCTGAGTCTGTCGATGATTACCCACTTTTATTCTCTGGCTTTTAATTGTGTTTAACCTGTTCTTCTATTTTTAACTGATTCCCCAGGTTTTAAATTGTATTTAAACATGTCTCTATTTTAATCTTGCCTTATTCATCTGTGCAATACATGTCTACGCTTGTATGCATGTGCAGACATGTCTGTCTTTGTGAAGCAAATTAGTGCAAAAACCTGTTTGGTTTTAAAGTGCTATATAAATGAAATAAACTTGAAACTTGAAGCGGATCGAAAATGTCTTCCAGAGAGGAAGACAGTGCAGGAAAGAGCACGGTTAACATCAAGCTATGTCACTTAGTGCGACTTTAAAAGTTTTATTTAAGGCTGCCGAACTAATATCAGCATTATTTGACAATGTGAAGAAATCTCATCATTCACACTGAATTAGCAACACATGGTGATAATTTGCTTGTGTCTTTCCAGCTGTTCATTTTCGAATCACCTTCATCTCTTACACAAATGAATAATGCTTGTTTGATTGCTCTCATTGTACTTCAACAAGTAACAAGTGCACTTCTCTTCATGTCTCACTGGATCTAAATGTTAAATTCAGGCTCAGATAATTAAAGCATGAAAAGCACATTGGTAAAATAGTGGAGGAATAGTGAAAGAGGAAGACAAACCAAAATAGAAATGGAGAAAGAAGAGAGAGATACATGAAAAGTAAACAAGGTCAATGGGGAAAAAAAATAGATGTAAAAAAAACTCTGATCATAAAAAAGTAAAGGAGAAAGGAAACTGAGTGAAAAAGTAAACAGACAGCTAAAGTGAAAGAATGAAAAAGAGCAAGTAAATGATGGAGGATGGAGACGCATTGACAGGGATTATTTTCATTTATAATGGAGGAACTATGAGCCGTACATAAACATTTACCCTCTTATGGACTGCAGAAAAATAAGTGGGCTTCTATTCAAATCATACAATGAGGCATTCGATAAAAGGATCTGCGTGTTTTCAGTCTGCTGAGTTACTGAGATGTGGGAGGAGGTGAAAAAAAAGAGTGGAAGGTGAAAGAAATGATCAGTTTGATGTTGGTTTTTGTTAATAAGTGAATTAACAGAGCTTGATCGGGTGCTTCATCAATAATTAAATTGTTAATTAAAAACACTGTGCTTCAATGAACAATGAAGAAAACGTTAATAGGATTAAAGACCCAGTTCAGGAATACTTTTTTATTTGAGTATATCAATTCACCTTTAACTGCTGTTCAGCTCAAAACCTTTAGGTTTTGGTATTTTTTGTATTTATTTTTAATTTGACTATTTTACATAATAATGTTCCATTAGCCTGTGACTGATTCAAACACATTAGAATGTTATAGAACTGCGTATTATAATTTTTATGTAATTGGATAAGAAACAGTTTGTGTGTCAAACATGGCTGGAGGGTGGAAGTCATCTACACAACAATGCACTTGCTTTTTTGTCACGTTCCATTTGCTGAATGGATTTGACATCTCGCTCCTGGAAAAGTGGTCACAACTGGAAATGAGTTAAAGACACGGCAGTGGATGCTGGGATCGATTTCAACCCTGACCTGGATTAGCAGGTAAAGAGAGTGAATAATGGATGGGTAACACATTAGAACAGGGGTGTCAAATTCAATCACAGAGGGGGCCAAAATTAAAAATTGTGTCCAAGTTGAGGACCAAGCAGGGTCAGCCTTTATTGAAAACAGACTTAAATTGGCCTCATTTTCATCAGAGGTGTTACGAGAAATTATTCATACACTAATATGAATTTCACTGTAACCGCAAGACATCTTGGAACAAACCAGAGTATGGAAAAAACAGACAAATGAGAGATCAAACTCAAAATAATTAACACATCAGCATCATTCATTTTTTTATGTCTTCCTCTCTATCAGCAAGGTTTCACTGACTCATTTCCAATGAAAAAGTTTTATCACAGCATCAAAAGTAGCCAGAAAACTGTATTTTTTTCTCCAGGGAAATCTAAAATCATTCTTTGTTTTTCATTAACAACAGCAACAAGCAAAACAGAATAATATTTTAAATGTGTTTTATTCTATATTCTTTAATTACGGCCACATCAGCTCTACAAACAGGTTTATCTCTAACGGCAGTAAAAACTTCTCTAACTCCACCTGTGTTGAAAGCCTCATTTTCAGAGTCCACCTTTTGTTTTTGTCACTTCTTCCACAGGCTAGCTTAAAGTTCATTAAAAGTGGCTGTAGGGCACAGAGAGGAGGGGAGCTGGTGCTTGCAGGTGTTGATTGATGCACCGGCTGTTGCAGTGCATTCTGGGATTTGTAGATCAGTAATGTGTGTGCTATATACCGGCAGGCCAGTTATTATAGAAATTAGATATTACCTCACAGGCCAGCTATAATTGTAGCATGGGCCACATGTGGCCTGTGGGCCTTGAGTTTTACATATGTGCATTAGAAAGTATACACGCTCATTCATCAATCATGTGTGTTTTGGTCGAGGCATGATCTCTGTCTTTCTTTGTCTCAAAAAAACATACAAATGAACATCTGCCCATTTGCTGACAGAGCAGTTTTTTTTTCTTGAGCAAGTCCAAGTCAATTCTCAAGTCCAGACTCTAATTTTAAACAAATTGTAAGTCAGTATTCAAGTCTTTCATGCAGCACATGGATGACATGATCATATTTCTGCTAGTACTGATATGTTTTTAAAATGTTTCTACATATGTTAAATTGGGGTCGGATTGGGAACCTAATTTTTACCAGTACTTTAAGGTGTCTGTGGGGGGTGGTGGTTGTAATAGGTAGGTAGGTAATAGTAATAATGTCAATGATGCTGGAGGTGGGGTGAATAAGTCTGCTGATTTTCTGCACCAAGAAAATTATGAAAGAAAACAAAATATGTTTGCTTAGTTTAAGTTAATTTTAATTAATATCATATTGTGCATGTGCAAAGGCCACCAGCCGGCTCATCACCACCACTGGCCCACTGGGAAAAGTGTCACCTCTCCCAATGGCCAATATCTGACTCTGTGTTAAATTTGTTTCATTGTATTATAACGGGATCTCTGTCTGTGAAGGTTCATCTCAGTTATGCAGGTGGTATGATATCAAGAAAATTGAAGTTGAGTCACTGGACTGGTAAAAAAAAAAAAAAAAAAAAAACAAGCTTAAAAATGTTTCACAGTTCATGCAAAAGGCTTCCTCAGTTCTACCTGAAGTAACGGGATTTACTTCCAAAAAGCAGCAAACAGGTACGTACAAATCATGCATATGTCTACTATAGACATTATAATGAGGTCTTTGTTTAAAAAAAAAAAAAAAAACTAAATAGTTTCACAATATTATGTTTACGCTTTTGTTACTCAAACACCAGTCATTTGCTTATACGTGTACATGGCAACATACACATAATTTGAAGTATCCCATGATGAAGTAGAAGGTGTGGCTACCAGCTATTTACATAAATTCAGGAAAATCAGATGTTTAATCACAATGACTAAATAAATATGCATTTTTTGTTTTTACTAAATGTGTCAATTCTTTTACACCCTGAAAAAAATGGGGGTCTCTCTCTTTTATGATTTCTTTTTTTTTTTTGATGATGACTTATTCTTTATTAGCTAAGGAATACAAACTTACTGAGAAAGAGTGGATCTGAATAACCTGAGCATGAACATTGTTACCATGACAACTGTGAGAAATCACTCTGTTGTACCTTTCCGCAGTAATCCATGCAGATGTGTTAGGGCATTGATACAAATACATCCATACGGCAATCTATCAGTTTGAGAATATTCTTCATGTGACAAAATAAGAATGATAGATGTAAAGACAGCGCAGGGTCAAAGTTCAAGATCAGGGTAGATTCAGTTCACTTATGTCATACTCGTACTGTATGTGAATTATTACAGCTCTCTCTTGTCTCGTTTTCCCTGACTCGCTCAACTGTTGTCTATGAAATAAGATGTAGAACCCATAAAAAAGATGTTACCTATCTTTCTGTACTGTAGCCCAGAGTGATTCAGTGGGAAAGACTGCTGGAGAGTGCATATACGTGATTGATAGGACCACTTTGCTGTGTAAACCCTCTTTACTGTGTTCAATTCATTGTTAGCCTACAGGTAGAAGTAAAATCTGGGTGTATATGGAGCCAGAGAGAGGCTTCCTGGGAGCAGTAATACTGCATGTATTTCTGCTGAATATCAATTAAGCTGAAAAATGTGATGAATGTGAATCAGCCAAGAAAACTCGCAAGAATGGTTGGCTATCAGTGTATGCATAGAAATTCAAGTGGGCATTCAAAGGACCAGTTTTGCATGTTTAATCCCAATAAATACAATCTGCATACATGTTATGTTACGTCATTTCCAAAAATGAAACTGTATTTTGGTTTTCCTTTTTTTTTTTTTTTTTTTTTCAAATTCTCTAGTCTTTAAAAATCAAATGTTCAGGTGATGCACCCACCTTTGAATTCAATATCCGGCTAACATGTACAGTATGTCTGAATGTAGAAGGAGTGGTCGTTTTTAATTTCTCGTTAAAAGTTTTTTGTTTTTTTTTCTGGGACTCAATTCCCTGTGAAAGACACACATTTTCTTCCATGCAGTTGCATATTGGACTAGTTAAATAAAGTTACTCCAGCAAAACAAAAAACTGTTCGCTGTGATGGATCACATAAGCCTGACTGGTCAGACAGCTGAACCCTGAATACAGTTTGTCACTTCATGATTTTGGTCCTCCATTTTTTTTTTTATTTCACGTTGAAGTTTTGCTCAGCCATGTCTTGGTTTCAGTGAGCAATGAGTGCACTGAGATGAACAAGATGCTTGGTTAACATTTTACTCTTGTTACACGTTTACTCTGTCACTTGCTAATGACACGAGTCCCAAGTGTGTGTGTGTGTGTGTGTGTGTGTGTGTGTGTGTCACTAAGAAGTAAAGCTGTCTCATTGAGGTCACCTCTGAAACAGCCCTGGGGAACACACTCTCGCACACACATTTACACCATCTATCTAGGAAGCCTTTGGGCAATACTTGTCCCCTGTTCCTTAGTGGGACCATCTGCACACACATACACACACACACACACGCACACACTCACAGACACAGTTACCTGATATGTACGGGAGACTGAGACAAAAAGAGACAGACATGGTAAGAAGTGGATAAAAAATTGAAAGGGAAATGAAAAGAAAAAGAGCAGTTTTACAGACGACCTTTAAACTTTTTTCAACGTGTCTGTCCATATGAGTGCAGTGTGTGTGTGTGTGTGTNGGGGGGGGGGGGGGGCTCACAATTGGTGTGGTCCAGTAGAAGCGGTCATTGGCTAGAAAGGCACCAAAAAAGTGTTATTTAAGTTCGGAAACTCGGATATTGATTTGGCACCTGCATGTAAAAACAAATCCCAGCACTGCAGGGGTTGTGGCAGCTTGCCTATCCTGTCTATATTTGTTTTCTGGACTTGGAAAAGGTTTATGACTGTGTCCTTCAGGGTGTCCTTTAGGGGGTGCTGTGCTGGTTGCATTTAAATGAGATTAAATTTGAACAGTGCATGAAAATATGAGTTACATGCAGGCTGTTTATTATTTCAGGGTCATCATCAACATTAGAAGATCAATTTTAACTGAAGAAGAAAAGCCCCAGATACAAAAAAAAAAAAAAAAAAAAAAAGAAGGAGCAATTATTAAAGGTTGATGGATAGGATACCAGGTTTGGCTAGATTTTATGGACAAAAGTACTGTGCAAATAGGAATCCAATGACAAAAAAGTATCATAAAATATTTTATAAGCCATCTACCTAATTTCTGCAATGTACCATTATTTTGTTTCACTTTTTTTTTTTTTTTTTNTTTTTTTTTTTTTTTTTTGTTTTGTATTTGTGCTCCAAATCATGTCAGCGTGAGTCTTGAGTTAAAAGAAACTGAATCTGGAATTGAAATGAATCCTATCTAATCAAAAAAACAAACAAAAAAATAAATAAATAAACAAAGTTTCTTGTTTCCTTATTGAAGCAGCTGTGGTCAGATAAAATTAATATAATTCACAACAAATTTTAATGGTGAGGACTTTTTACACTAGGGAAAAAAAATAAAGAGTATCATCTTAAAAATTAAAACACAAATCAGTGTTTCATCAAAATACGTGCTGTAGACTCTGAGGACAATTCAAAGGAAGCTTTTCATGTAATGAATGTAATGATTTGATGAAAATATGATTGTTTGGAACATAATCAGGCATATTTCCTGTGGTGTTAACAGAGGTGCATGACAGCAGCAGTTTTCTGATCTTGGTGATGTCGATTTTCACCAGCACCTTACAGTCATTCCCACACGAGGGAAAAGCCTCAGTGACAAAACAGCCAATCTCAGGGTCAGATTTCCTGTTCACAAAAGGACACAAACTCACCATGAGTGCTTAAAACATAACATAAACACTTTTTTTTCCCTTCTTGTTTCTGGTCAGAGAAAAAAATAATTGGTAAATAGTATGACCTTGTTCCTCAAAACAAACACTCTATTTCCTAATTTTCCCCTTCTCCTCCTTTAAGGAGCAACAGAAAGAATACATTTAAAGGCTACTATGAAATTTCAAGGAGATTCTCGAAATGGACAAAAAAATCACTGGAGCATTTTCCCATTAAATGACAAACTTTGTCCACAAAGGCGTCATGCTTTTTATTTATTTATTATTATGGCACATTGTGCTCAGTGCTTTCAACTCCTCAGCCAAGTTCATGTATAGATGTAAAGATTCTGCAGTCCTCATGTTTTCTATACTGGTGTTCTGTGCCAAAGGAGTAAAGAGCAAATATTGACTGATAATATCTGTTCACCCATTTATTTAATTTATCGGATCCAATTGTGTGTGTGTAAGAGAGAGAGAGAGAGAGAAAGAGAGAGAGAGAGAGCGAGAGAGAGAGAAAGACAGATTTTGTGTGTGTTGTTAGGCTACTACTCACCACTGCTGTGTTGACTTTACTTATCACTCAGCTACACTCCAACACACACGCACACACGCACAATGCACTGTTGTGTGTTTGCATTCTTAAACTTTGCACCGTTTGTCCTTTATCTCTAATTTGGATGTGTCTCAGTGTCATTTTATTTAATTTATTTATTTATTTTTCAAACAAGGTGTAAAATAAACTACTCGACTTGTTATTATGGATTTGAATATTTTGTCTGCTTTTGTCCTGATGTCATGTACGGTAAACTGTACGTTTTTAGCCATATTAGCAGCAGGACTCTAAAGGATGTTAATGTCAGTTAAACACATTTCTTGAGTACTGGAGTCCATGACTCCCAAAGAATGAATGTTAAGGATACCCAGATATTTCCATAATGCCAGCATGAGATGACAGTTTGTGTTTGCCAGATGCATTGGGTTTTGATATACTGTGAAAAATAATCATTGATTTTCCACGAAATTTGGATAATTGTGGCCTAAGGTCTAATCCTGCATTATTACATTCAACTTCTACTGCATATATGCTTGAGCATACACCTGTGCATGCAGACTTGCATGCTTGCATAGCCAGAGTATGCTTGCATACTTTTTTTTTTTATCAATCTGGAGAATTAAATACTGTATCAATTGGGGACACATTAAGGGCTAAAACATAAATCATCCTAGGTGGAACAAGCTGAAAATTACTTCTGATGTCTCTCAGCACTAGAAAAAAAATGGCAACAATCCAGGAGATTAGCATTTTAATCGTGCTAAAGAAACACTTCAAACAAAAACAGGACATGCACGGCATTGTTTGTGTATTTAGCATCAATTGTAGTCATCATGGCCTTAGGAGAGAAATAATGTTGATTTTAATAACCTCCTGGCCTTTACTCTACTTCCACCAGAGGGACCGCTCTGACATTTGAGAAACCTATTGCCAAACAAAATGTCACTACTGGATAACACAGCACAGTTACAACTGCAGAGACATTCTGTGATGTTTCTGAACATTCACTGTCAACATCTTTCTTTGCTAGCCATATGGTAGCTACATATGCAGCTAATGTTGGGCAACTGAGACATTTAAGGTTGAGGTTAGGGAAAGATTACTGTGGTTAAACATTAAAGAAAACCAACAGAGACAGTTACTAGAAGACAGAAAGTCACCTCTGTTCTGCCACCCTGACCTCAGCACTCAAATCTCACACTTTTTCCTCCTTTGGCACAGAATGTTGGCACTGGATGAAAGTCATGACCTGCGGAATTGTCCAATATTAACGCTATTTCTAAGGAGGCTGGGCTTACATTGCGTCATCCTCAGAACATCGGTTCCAAGGATGAAGAAGAGTCACAACTCCTGTTGATGCAGCTTTGTGGTCAGTAAAAGTCAGTATGTTTCCAACTGACCCAAAAAAAAAGCGACTTCACAAAACCAAATGAAACGTCTTTGACTCAATAATAAGATGGATTGTTTTACATCCTGTGTTACATCTAGATGATATAATCTTCACCAAGGCTATTTAACTATTTTGTCAAATGAGAAGATACTTTCCAGGTTCGTCAATACTGGCAAAAATACCAGCAAACAAAATCATTGGAAGAGCATTTAGTTCTGGTATCAACATGCAATCTTAATACTTATCAGATATATTCAGATGATAACAAACTGCAATGTCGATAGTATGCATTGTTTTAAGAAATCAGAATTCCATCCTGTATCTAACTTCACTTCTTCTATCCATCTGTCCTTGCTGTACAATCAAGTCAAATTTACGTTTATCTGAAATAATCCCTCTGATTCCTCTTTCTTTGGTTATTTATTTCCCTCATTCAGCACTTTATTCTCTCAGTCTCTTCCTCTCTCTCTCTAACCCTCCATCCTCCTCTATTTCCTCTTTTACCATCCTCTCATTCTTTCTCTCATTCATTACTGTTCTCTCCTTTGAATTATTTGACCAACGAATTCCCAAGTGCAAATCTGCCAGGATAATCTCTCTCTCTCTCTCTCTCTGTCTTCATTCTCTTATTCATCTACCTTTCCCTCTTTCATCCCTAATCCCCTCTATCTCTCCTCTCAGATTAATAAAAATAGACAGATGAGAAGAGAGGACAATAGAGTCCAAGAAAGAAAACACAGACACACAAAGATCTGAAGTAAACAGCTGACAATAGGAAAAGAAAAGAGAAACAGCAACTAGAGGCAAGACAGAAAAGGTAGAAAGTCAGTAAGTAATGCTGCATTCACACCAGCAGGTACAAGTGACTCAATTCTATTTTTTTTCTCAGGTGGCTCACATCAGCTATGCATTGTGAATATCTACAGTAAACAGAAAAAATGCAACATGAAATTTGATATTCTCAGATTTTAGGTGGAAAGAAATCTGGTATGTATGTGTTAGATATCTGTTAACATGACTGTCATCTAAACATGCAGATGGTAAAATCCTTGCCATTCCAACTCGCCCATCATAAAATGCAAACGCCCTTTTACTTTGTCCTCATATGAATGACATTGCACCAGTCTTTGCGAACATGTCCAAACCACACAAACAGCAATTATGTTCACTTTTGACAAGTAAGTACATTTTACCACTATTATCTGCTTAAATTTTACCATTGAGGTTTTCCCAGCAATGACAGATATTCTGGGAAGGAACGAATGGCAAAAAGAATCTGTTTTTATTTTTTATTTTTCCTGCAGTAAGAACCCCAAATCCTGCACTGTATGTACTGTATTAGCATGTGGGGGTGATTCAGGGTGAGAACAGGGGCAGCCAGAAACAAAACCCACTGGCAGAGGTTGGGACTTCTGTGTCCGGTTCAAGGACAGTCCATCACAGATGGACACAGCGCAGGGTTTCCATGTATTGATCGCTCTTGGCTGACCTGTTCAGATCAGTGATACACGATCTGCAGCTTTCAGGAGGCGAGACTTTTAGAGTTTAGTTGGCCAATGTACTGTCTGTGATTGTTAATATTTTTCTTTGTGGATTTGTGTGTATGTAAATTGATTTGAGATTACTTGGAATCTCATATGGTGAAAAGGTTATTATGTGTGACATTCACTAAAAAACTATTTCTGCATTAGCATACTTCCCACCTCACACTGACTGAAGTCATTTAGTGTCCATATCAAAGTTTATCCAACTTGAGTTCTCAAATTCAGTGTAGTTAACTTGGTGATTTTAAAACTACAACAACCAATTAACAAACTTAGAACTATTAGTATTAGTTAAGTTAACTCGCAAATATCAGGCTGTGTTCATAGGTAGTATTTTTTTTTAGTGGAAAAAGTACTGCCAAGAGTGCTTTTTAAGAAAAAAAAAACAAAAAAACAAAAAAAAAAACAAAAAACTGATGACAGCACTTTTTCTATCTGACAATGGACAACTCCGCTGTCAGTTCTGTTTAGTTCAGCTTCTACTTTCATGGCAAGGAGGATGCAGCTCACTTTAGCTTTAACTTTTGATATGGTTAGTGCTGCGCAGAGACATTAGATAATAAAGGGTATAGAATGGGTACATGATGTCCTCAGTCGGTGAGAGCAACAAAGGTCATTTAATTGTCTCATCCAGGAGCTCCAGTTTAATGATGTCTGGTTCAGACGTGTCTCCTGAAACTACTCAGTCACATTCAGACGCATAGAGACCCGTCCATGTTGCTGCCGGGTCTCCAGAGCAGTCTGTTCTCGTTGTGAAAGTCTGGTGGTAAAATAGTGCTTAATGTAAAAGAGCTGGTACCATATGTTGAAAGGCTGCTGACTCTATAAGATCGTGTAAAATAAATAAATAAATAAATAAAAGGGGTGCTGCCAGTGGAGGAAAAGCTTGATGATTCATATTTTTGCATAACTCTTTAATGCACATGTCCACCAAATTTGGTTACAATAGACTAATTCATCTATGTAATATAGGACGTTTTGTACAATGGGTCACATCCACTCAACTTTGGGAGCCAATTGTAGCAAAATGGTAATAGATATATAAAAAAAAAAAACAACAACAAAAAAACAAAAAAAAAAAAANCAAAAAAAAAAACAAAAAAAAAACAAAACTGTTTTGGAAAAAATTCAGATGGGTGTGACATATATCGTTGGATGTGTCTAAACCCAAGAAATAAAAAATAAAAAAATAAAAAAAATAAAAACAGATTCCATGACTTACAGTTCAAATGTTATAGGCTAAAATTGAATAGTGGTTATTGCAGTGCCACCATCAGGTCGATCAGTGTAGTTTCACCTTCAAAAATGTAATTACTTCTTCCTCTTGACATCATCTATCCATTCCCAAATGGCATCTAAATCTGTCCATAACTTTTTGAAATATTCTGTTAAACAAACAAACAAATGCCATGATCACATAAGTTGGTTGAAACATTGTTTTAAAACCATCACAGCTTGATAATGAAAAAAAAAAGGCTTTGTTTTTGCTGAAAGCCATATTTTGACAAATACAGCGAGCACTCAATATTGACATTTATCCTTGGTAATGAAGGTGATGTGTCTCTGTTAGAGTCTGGAAAACAAACATTTGGTTTGACCGTATTTTAGTGTGAGAAAAGTGAACTCAGGTTGCCCTGAGGGAAAAACTTCCCACAAGCATCTGTTTAGCGCTATTAGCTGAAATAAGAGGTGGCTGCAGGATACCAGACTGAACAAAGGAACACAAACCCTTAGCAGTTGGACTGAAGGATGGAGGGAGTGGTGAAGGTCTAGTGTAGGCGGGGAGGGAGGGNGAGGGAGGAGGTAGAGAGGTACAAGGTCAACTCATGTTAACAATGAGTCCATTGATTTCGAGTTGCCAGCTTTTTTTTTTCTCAATCTTACATTCTCTTCTTTCTTTCTCCATCTTCTCTTCCTTCTCTTCTTTCTCTCTTCCTCATCTCTTTTTCCTCCTTTCCCTTTATTTCATCTCTGCCTCAATGCATTTTACAAGGTTTGACTGATAATGTCTAAGACTGTCGCGTAAAAAGTGAACAAGGCCAGTGAAGGTAATTTAAGTCCTGATGTTTTTTTTTTTTTTTTTTTTTGCAGATCAGTTGCATTCATCTGAGCAAAGTGATTATAACACAGAAGCTCCAGAGCTACCGAGACTCTGTGACTAGAAGAAGACGGATAACGTGTGCCACTGTGCAATGATTATGTACTTGCTGGTTGCTATCGGTGATTGTGCCTTTAAAATATTTCAGCACCCACCAAACTGACCTGATTTGACTCCTTTGACTTTTGCCTCCATAAACATGAAAAAGCCTTTAACTGGAGCCAGTTTGGTCTCTGATAATGGTGTTATGGCAGCTTTTTTTTGCACAGCCAAGGAAAAGACTTCGATGAAACTGGGATGAATGTTGATATTGATATATTATATGATAAACGGCAATGAAACAATTTGTGAATTGATCTTAATGGTTTAACATTTCTTTCCTGGTTTCACAGTCTCTCTGTTTCTTCATCTCTTGTTCCATTTTCTACTGAATAAAATCTCCATCTTATCAAGTTCATCATGCTCCCAGAACAAATTAGCTTAACTTAGCAACTTTCCATTCATTAGCGTCATTATATTGAAAAGTGGATTCCTACAGTAAAAAAAAAAAAAAAAAAAAAAAAAGTTGATTTTAGAGAATCACTGAATCACTGTTGATTTGTATTGGAAACATGTTGAGATATATATATATATACTGTATATATCAAGATTGATGCAGATTGTTTTCCCCTGTTCAAACAAGGTAAAGCTTTAGCTTTTAGAAATTTGTCATAGACAGAATTGACTTGATAAAAGTTGTTTTTGTTTTGTTTTTTTTTGCAGTGTTCTCTCATATTGTCACCCCCCCCTCCTCCTCCTCCTCCTCCTCCTCCCTGTGCAGGTAGCAGCTTTCAACTGGCCACAACACAAAGGACTGATTGTGTGGTAAATGTGTGCGTGCTGTCTGTGTGTCCCCATGTGTCAAGAGATAAATACGTGGCATGCATGTTTTTCCTACATTCCTATAACATGGGGTGTCTGTACTCTATGACTATGTGTGCTCATATGTGTGTGTGTGTGTATGTGCATGCACTGTGGCGGGAGTGGTGATCGGGGCAGCTGTAATGAACACAAACAGATGCAGTCCAGGGAGAAAAGAATAAAGAGAGATGAGAAAGAATAGAGGAATGGAAAAGATGGATGAAGCTGAACTTAAAAGCTGAAGCAAAGTGAGAGATATAAAGCTTGAATATATATAATATATGCAAATTTACAACATCCATTTGTTGTGCATTTGACATATGCTCTCATGCATGTTGAACAGGTTAAATTTGTTGCATATAAGGTTGTTTTTTGATTGGTATAAAATGTGGACGGTGCTATCCTCTGAACAATGTAAGAAATATTGCTCAAACTGACTTAACAAGCTAAAGTTTGACAATAGACAAAATATTTTTTTTAAAAGCATAACTAATATTGTATTCCAGTAACTTTCTGTGTATGATCGCAAATGAGATTTCTATGTGGAGATTACAGAAAGAAATTATGGAATCTGTCAACAGCGTGATTATACTACTGAGAGAGAGAGAGAGAGAGAGAGAGAGAGAGAGAGAAAGAAAGAATCAGTAACTGGAGTGCAGCGCACACAATGAACAAAATGGGACAAAATGACAGTATTACAGACTGGTCTGCCACCGAGAAACAGGAGAGTGAAAATGAGAAGGACAGATACAAAGATGAGACAGAACAAGACAAAAGGCATCAAAGAGACTTCAGAGAAAATTATGATGGATGTGCAATTGTGTGTCATTATGCACGCATCCTCAAATGTTTACACATACAAAAACTGTTAGCAATTAAGCTGCTTTCACATGAGAAGCACTGAGATGAGGCTGGGCATTCTATTAGTGTGTATTGGGAGCTGAATGGTGAATTGCAACCTTGTGGCAATTCAGCTTTTAGCAATGTGCACTCTTGGATTTTTCCCACATTCGACTTTTGGTCATCTGCCAGTGACCTTTGAGAAGCTAAAACCCGTGGAAAAGCAATTTCCCGAGTTGTACAACACAAATTTAAACTTGTACCACGATCTGGGCTGAGAGGCGATTGCATGGCGAAATGTCAGGAGACACAGAAAGCTACCGGGTTTGTAAACTGACACGTAATCTGCAGTCATATTTAAAATGCCAGGTTTGGGCGCTTCATGATGACGCGTTCCGTGTGCTGGCCGAGGTGCAGGATCAGGTGGTAGGCAGCAAGGTGAGTGATGTGCAGATTGCTCTCCTTGGCGCAAATAGCACTTAGCATGTGAAAGCACCCTTAGAATAATGAGTTTATCTGACAAGGCAATCTGATAATCTGACTAATGATATGTCCTAAATGCCTTTACAGTTCTACATCACTGCATATTATTTCTTTCAGCAATTTAATATTTTAACGCAATCCTGGTTGAAGTCGGTGCCATTTATATTACAGTACTTCTCTCTACATCGTTTCTAATTTTAAGAAATAACCGTGAATCATCATTCATTTCTAAAGTGTATAACTGTCAGTGGAGTCAAGCATTCCGGTCGACTGACTTGAATAAATTTTGAATAAGAGAAGACAGATCATATTGGAAGCCCAGAGAATATTGTCAGGTGTGATGTGTGACAAAAGAGTCTTGGCAAGAATGAAAGGAAAGGTGTACAAAACGGTGGTGAGACCAGCGATGTTGTATGGCTTAGAGACAGTGGCACTGAGGAAAAGACAGGAGGCAGAGCTAGAGGTAGCAGAGACTAAAATGCTGAGGTTCTCTTTGGGAGTGACGAGGATGGATAGGATCAGGAACGAGTACATCAGAGGGACAGCGCATGTTAGATGTTTTGGAGATAAAGTCAGAGAGGCCAGACTGAGATGGTTTGGACATGTACAGAGGAGGGATAGTGAACATATCGGTAGAAGGATGCTGAGGTTGGAACTGCCAGGCAGGAGGCCTAGAGGAAGACCAAAGAGGAGATTTATGGATGTAGTGAAAGAGGACATGAAGTTAGTTGGTGTGAGAGAAGAGGAGGCAGAGGATAGGGTTAGATGGAGGCAGATGATTCGCTGTGGTGACCCCTGAAGGGAAAGCCGAAAGGAAAAGAAGAAGAGAATATTAGCTAATGTTTAAAAAGCTGGAAATCAGAACAGCAGAAAGTGGGAGTTAAGACACTCTCTGCTGTCTTGTCTTGGCTCTCTGAAGCTCCATGAATAAAAAATATCTTGACATTAGCATTCAGATACAACACTGCACAAGAATATGGCTTCAGAAAGATTTGCTCACCGCGTTATCTTTAGCAGCTGAAATAAACATGTCTGGAGTTGTTTCTACGCCATTTAGGCTTGAATTAGAGTGTATGAGCTTGAGAAGTATAGTAAAACTAAACATCTACAAACTTATGAAAACTTGTTATCATTGGATTGTGAATGTAAGATGACCACACTGTGAGAGGAACATCTAAACTTTTATAGCGTGGCCATAGAAAATACTCATTTCTGATTGGTTGACAGGTGTCAAACAGCTGTAAAGCTTAAGCACTATTCTAGATTAAAAATGAAGCTGCAGGTGACCATAGCAACAACACCTTTGCTACCTTGTGTGACAATAATGCTGCGTTTGAGCGACCTCGGAAGTCAGATTTTTCCCAGTTGGAAGTTCCAACTTCTGACCTCAAACCGTTCCAGTCAAATGTAAACAAAAAAGCATGGCTGAACAGCAATGAATACTGTAAGATTAAATAAACTTAGTAAAAAATTCTAACTAAAGTAAAGTCAGACTACAGGACTGTTTGGTTGTGTTATTTTACAATGATATTAATCACAGTGGGTATTAAACATTTGTGCTGATAAGTAATATTCTGGAATTATTTTTAGTTACATATCAATGGCAAACAGTTATTATACACTGTGGATAGTTAATTTGGCGATATATATTTCACCTTTTTATTTCAATATCATGCAAGAAAAAATACTTTATTCGCCTGTTAGCTGATCATTTACATTCACAAAGTTCGTTTCCACAGGCACTGCTGTGTTGAGTGACATCATACTCGTGAAGTTAGGGTCGATAATTCTGGTTCAAGTTTACCAGTTGGAGCTCCAACTTCAAGTGCCATTCCAATGCATTTTTCCAAGTAGGAAGTCGGAAAAATCTGAGTTCTGAGGTCTGTCGAATGCAGCATAACACTTAACCTTCTGGAGTCTGAAATAGGTTTTTCAAGAACATCCTTCATTCAGGGGAAACAAACAAACAAACAAACAAACAAATAAATAAATAAATAAATAAATAAATAAAATAAAATAAAAATAAAATAAATAAATAAATAAAAATAAACCCCAATCTAAAATAATTCAGAAAAAAAAATCTACAACAAATCACTAAATAAAGTTATCAATTTGCTACTTGATTTGGTAAGATTTGAGAAAATAAAAGCAAGTCTCCAAAAATCAGCAAACAATGTCAAAAGTGACTTTATACTCCAAAGCGTCACCTTGCACTGCTGAAACTAACCTAATGATGACTTACCAACACAATTTAAAAATATGGAATATACTGTAATTTGGGCATGGCTTCTCTTGTTGCCTGTGTTAAGTGACCATGGAATATGAATGATAATGCACTCTGAGGTGTGCTGATATCCAAGCTAATGGACTTGTGTCTGCCATTTATTTTATTGATCAAACAGGCAACATTCAAAACAACAAGAGGTGAATCTTCGATACTTAAATATAATAATAAACATTATTGGTGTACCACTTTGTAAAACTGTTACCAAGTACAAAATTAGACTGAGATTACAATAACACTAGTAAGTAGAAGTAAGATGATACATTTTATGTGGAGTATTGCTTTAACTTGCACAGTTTAGCTCTTTGCTGAATGTGTGTAGCCTCCACTAAATGTATCCATTAGCATTGCACACCTAACTATAACCATAACCTTTACACAAATATTAACCTAAATATTAAATTCACACTCCATAGGTAGGCCTGGGCTGCATGTGAGTGACACATCACTCTCCTTTCCTGTCATCTTTCAGCTGCTAGCAGCCACAGTTAGTGAGCTTGTTGTCAGAGGTGCAAACTTATGTTGAAAAAGGGGAAATGACATGTTCAAATCTAGCAAATACAAAGAAAGGGAAGGTTGACAGTGAAAGTCATGTATGTGTGTGTGTGTGTGGGGG
>VXCM01001572.1:96841-150939 GCA_014773175.1 Lucifuga dentata | reverse complement strand
TTTTTTTTTTTTTTTTTTACTGTTTGTAGCCAATTACTCCCAGCAGGTTTCCAGGAAAGTAATTCAGGCTAATAAAAGCAGACAGCAGGAATAATACAGTTAACCTGGGATAACTACATTATGTGCTGCTGCCCTGATCATATGAACACATGCTCTGCTCACCAGCTCACACTTATGTTGTCACAACTTCTGACCCGTTCATGTTTCCAATGCTTAATGCCAAATCGAGATGTGATCAAGGGGAAAAACTGCTCAACCTCAGTGTTTTCTTTTAAAGGGCCAGAGGCCTCCTGCCACGAGCTTTAAGCTGAACCAATTGGGTCTTTAAACATTAGCCAGTCACTACATATTGCCAGTGACTGGTAAAAGCACAAAACCAGTGCGTCTGAAATGCATTGTTTTGCCTTTAAATTCCCGTAGAATTCAGAAACGAGAGGGGCGGGAGGGTGACAGAAGACGAGGCGAAGACGGCGGCTCTGTGTGTCCACGTCCACCTGCTTATGAAGACATCTATCCTTCTCACACACACCACATGACATAAATGCAAGGGTGGACTTTGTTATTTGGGGGTCTTGTAGAAAAATGTAGGTAAGGGTCCTTTTCGGAGCCTTTTCCTAGCTGGATTTCATGTTGTTCTGAAGGTAAAATCTGTGATCTACAGGTAAAGAAAAGGTCATCACCAAAATACACAACACAGGATTAGAAGCTGCTGCTGTAACATCACACAATAAATGTTATTCATGTGTTCTGATGCTGTTAAAGGTTAGTTTACATCATGGGGAAATGAATGATTATTGGTGGACTAATGATTTTATGTTTATTTTTTTATCTAAATATCATATTGTCTGTAAAGTTATTGGGGGCCCTCTTAGTTGTAGGCCTCAGGAAGTCGCCTACCTTGCTTAAAATAAAGTCTCCGCCTCTGCATAAATGTCTCATTTTGCAGGATTTATAGAGATTTTAAAGATTTTAGACAAAGAGCTCATTAACCTGCCATCCTGCTGTTATTTTTAAAAAAACTATATGATCCATCAAAATGATTCCCTGTTTGTTTGTTTTTATAGTTTCACTTTCCCAACAGCTGTAATAATTTCATTAGATCAATACAAACTCTCCCTGGATGAAATCATCATCATACAGGTTTATCACAGAGCCCAGTAAAAAAAAAAACTTGGAAAATTTTGGAAAGTTATTCTAGAATTATCCATAAGACTCAATGAAGACTCATTTTGTCCACTTGTACCTGAATAGCAACACAGATGGTCATTACAGTGTGTGTGTGTGTGTGTGTGTGTGTGTTTTATGATGGTTAGTTGGCTTTTGGTTTTAATTTTTCACATGCTTCAGTGACACTCATTTTTCCTATGGTGTTTAAAGTAACCATGACAGAAAATAAAGGATGATTCCCACATATATGTGAACAAATACCTGTGACGGCTATCAAAAACAACAACAATATGATGATGATGATGATGATGATGATGATGATAAATGTTGAGTCCTGCAGGATGGCTGGTAAATGAAGTGTCGGTGAGCCACACGGGGGCAGAAAGACTCAATAAGGGAATCAATAGTTCTTTCAGCGGGTCAGGTCACGTGGTTTCATGACACTGTTACACTGCCAATAAATCACACACATAAATAACATCAAATAATTTAATCATCATAGTCATGAAGTTTGTTTTAGGTGTAATGAAAATTTATCTTAGAATAAAACATTTAAAAAGCATTAATGATCAGATTAATTTCTGACTCACTTAATCATTTTCTAGTTATTAATTATACAATATTAGACACATAAATGAAATTAAATAAATGATTGGATTCGGCTGACTTCGTTTATTTCAGTAACCTTGATGCGCAAGTAAAATATCAGAAAATACTCAAATATCAGCATTATTTTCTCTCTACAACCGCAATGAAAATCTGATAATCCAACGTAGTAAATTGTCACAAAATAAAATCAATAAGTTTTAATCTCTCCTAATAAGCAAATTTGTCTCAGTGATGCGCACAGCCTGAGAGGAAAAATAAAAATTTCAAACAATTTACTGATAAAATTGATTATTTATTGATTATTATTTATTTATTTTGTTTTTCCTCCAGGAAGTTAATGTATTGAAGCATTAGGACGATGAAAAATAATAAAGAAAATGAAGTTCGTGTGAAGCTTCTTAAAATGTTCTGAGACCAAAACAAGGAACTAAAATTTATGGTGTAATACAGGACATATAATGATATTAAATCATCAAGTCAAACTGTGTTATTAATCACAATATGTCTGTCATCTGCTTATTTTACTCTATAAATCAGAGACTAACGGATTTATGATGCTTTTTTTTTTTTTTTTNTTTTTTTTTTTTTTTTAATGCTGAAATAAATGCATGATGTCACCACTTTCACTGAGGTGAATTTATACCGGATCAATAAAAGCGTCTGAATGGTTTTGAAAACTTAATCGATCCTTTAAAATCATGTTGAATTTATGATCGTCTTGGTTCTAAACACGCAACAAACAACTTTTCAAAACTGCAGAAAGAGAAAATTCATATTTAGAAAACATCTTGCTGTCGATTCAAACCGCAGCTCAGCGTGATTTCCATTAATTTTACAGCTCAGTAAAAAACGCGGGTGGCCCTTTATTTCAACATATTGGACCACTGAGACGATTTATGACAATATTACCAAACATGCTGAACCATAACAAGTCTGAAATGAAGTTTGAAGTGGAAATATTCGCCCATAAATCCCACCAGAATTCGACTTTTGATAGAAGATCTTAAGTTTTTGAAAAACGTCTATAATTTAGTGGTTAATAAGAAGTTGGAGAAGTTACTTTGTCATTTCATCACAATAATGAAATTATTAATTAAGGTCATTTAGTTTAAAAAAAATCTAATTATTTACTAATCAAGACTATATATTTATATTTTAAATTTAGAATCAATCATTTTTATTGATTAGTTTTCTTTTTTTTTTTTTTTTTNTTTTTTTTTTTTTTTTTTAGCTAGAATTTATAAGATTGTTTTCCTCCTGATTATTTATGGAATTTCCTTCATTTTCTACAATTTTGTAGAATCAATTATCAATATTTTAAAAATGTCTTTCTATTTTTTCTACACATTTTTCATGATTCATTTTTAGATTTTTTTTCTCCTCCTGATATTAATTTTGCTTTTCGAGAAACAGGAATTTCCAAGAAATAAATACAAAATTAGCAGAATTGGCAAAAATGACAAGATTTTCCCTGACTAGTGAATTATTATTTCTTAACAGTGCAGCTTTTATGTGGCAAATAAACAAAAACTAAAAAAATAAAATAAAAAATGACAACTATTAGAGGCAACAGGTGTTTAATATTGATTTAATCTGTGTTATATGGACAAACTCTGAGTCTTGAGCCTGCAGGCTGTATGTTTTGCAGGATGCTGTGGATGCAGGGCCCCTGGGTGCTTTTGCTGGTGCAGCAGGCCGGAGCGGGGCCCTCGCTCACAGAAAGCACATATGTTCCCAGCTAAACATTTGTGGAGGGATTTGGAATCTGAAATGGCTTTTTCCTTTGAAAATCAAAAATGCCAAAGGGTCACATGATCCCTGAAAAGCATGAGAGGAGTCATTAGCGCTGACCAAACCACCGTGCTAATGTACTGCTAATGCTAATGCTGATGCTGATGCTGATCAGACATTCATGCACGCCTAAATTTGCTGTTTACATGTGATTTATTTTAAAATAAAACTCCAAGGTCACTCATTAGATCTCCACCAACACCAAACAAGCCATGACTAAATGAAATAAATATTATGTAAATGTAACAATACACTGGCCTAAAGAGAAAGAAATGACTCTAATAAACGTAATATTTTATGGATCTTTTAAAGATATGTCAAAATTATTTGCAAACTATAGGATCAGCATCATCTCAGCTACAGATTGGTGGTTGTTTTACAGTATGTTTCTGCCATATTTGGCCTTTCAAATAATTCAATGTGATTTTATGTTTGTGTCCATTTATTATTGTTTGTCGTATGATTATGTGGTATCTGCTCTACAAGAATTTGCCTCTCAGGGATAATAAAAGATTTCCTTGATCCTTGATCCTTTGTTACTGTACAACAATTCTATCGATGTCCAAGCAGGTTTTTAACCACCAGACTGGGATCCTGATTCAGATCTGAACCAAACTGCACCGGTTGATAGGTTATTATGGATAAATATGCCAGATTCTTTTCAGTGACATTGATGTACTACAAACTTTGTGAAAAACATGTTATCTCCCAATCAAGAAATCATTTTTTTTAAATTTCTTGTTCCAGCTCTGGATCCAGATCAGCATCAAACTTTAACGGGTTCTTCCCTCAACCATGTCCCTCCCTTCCAACAAGTTCAGTCAAAATCATAATTTTTCATAACTTTGAGTAATCCTGCAACAAACAAACAAACAAACAAACAAGAGACAGTCATGAACTACTGCAACATTCGGGCTTCTTTAAATTAACAACAGCAACGGTTTTATATTTAAGAGTGTAGAATATTTGGAGAAAAGGGAATAAAACATCAAATTTTGCGTTCTGTGTTAGTTGAACCTCGTCCAGTGAAAACCACGTATCTCCAAATCTGGTGATTTTTAAGTTTTCATATAAAAAAGGAATTCATGCTTCTTTAAACATTAAGAAAATTCCATAAGCCCCTTAAATCTTTTATTTTCAACCCTGCAATAATACCTCAAAAATCATAATCACCATAAAGTTTATTTATTTAGTTCTCCAAAAACTAATATTTTGGTGATATGTGGTTTTCACAGGACAGCAACTATTCAACCATGTCTTTTTACTAAACGACGTAGTGAACTTTATAACTGGCCAACATCAAAATATGATCATATAATATTTTTGTGTCTGTGTGGAGAGTTTTGGAGGGATGATTTTTTTTACATGCACTTTCATTTTAAACACTTTATTCGCAGACGTTCTGTCATAAAATCACTTTTCAAAAGAATCAAAGTCTCTGTCAGGTCATTTTTTATTATTTGGCTTTAACTTTTCTGACAACGTAACTATTTTTAGCCGCTATAAAGTCATTATTTCCAAAATCAGTTCCTGACGGCAGATATCAAAGATCTCTGTGCCACGGTGGTGGGCTCGCTGTGTGTGTGTGTGTGCGCGCCTGCTTTCATTTTCCTGTGTGTGTGTGTGTGTGCGCCTGCTTTCATTTTCCTGAGTGTGTGTGTGTGTGTGTGACGTGCTACATAAGCCTGTGCAACTACAGGGCACAAAGACGGGGGACAAATGGATTCCACGTTTGCGGGAAAACACGCTGGAGGCTCGGGAAAACTTTGTTGTTTATGAAGAACACGTGAAACCAATCAAATCTGAATTATCTTCCTGTTGTTCCAGCTTTTGTCGTTTGCAGTTTTCAGGCAGGCCTGCCAGCAGTGTCACCACCCAGCGAGCAGGTCTGTGTGTGAGTCAGTGTGTGTGTGTTTGCATGTGTGCGCAGGAAAAGTACACAGACGCAGTGAACTCACATGCTCCCATATGAAAGACACACACACAAACGCACACACACACGCTCTACATGCATTATGCATGTATTGTTGTCCTTGTTTCTGTGAAACTGATGTGACTGTTTGTTTTGGGGAAACGTCACGCCGAGGCTGAATCCACCACTTTCAGATGGCAATTTTGGTCGCAAAAGTGGCGAAAAAGACAAATTATTCTGCACGTTTTCATCCTTTTTTCAACCTCAAACAACCTTTTTCAGGCTTTTGTTCTCTTCTCTCTTTTCTCCTTGACACACAAACACAAACACGTACGCACAAACACGCTGCAAACACACACCAGGGCACAACTTTGTGCGAGGAGCATCGAAACCTCGAGGGGATCTGATATAGTCAGCCCACAGGAAATGATTTGCAGGCCTCCTCAGCATAATAGCCCATTTACATACTCATCCTCGTATGGAACTGGGATCCAGACCCAAACACACACACACACACACACACACACAAACACACACATTTCCACTTCTCTCTAACACACAACATATGCACAAGCAAAGCTACAGGTTTATGAACTTAGTTGCATTCATGAACATATGCACAATTCCCTGAAACACACATGCACATGCACACGCACACAATTGATGACTACTCCATTTTTCCAGAACTAATGTCGCAAAAATATTGGCTAAAACAAATCATTTTTAAGTAATCTCACAACTTTATGTCCCCATGATAAAGTCATCTCTCTCTCTCTCTAACTTTCCCATCATGATTTTATGACTCCCTCTCTTTCACCTCAGACAGCAGGTGTTCCTCTCATTCTGATTTCTGAGCTCAAACTTTATCTGCAGCTTTACATTATTGCGTTATTGCGTATGACCACACGTTTGTTCTGAGACACGCATGTCCTCTGGAAGGGTCGGTGTTTTGTCGTGGAAAAAGCATTCTGGTGACTCACTCATGAGCAGTGCTTTTCAATTTTGGGTTTGACAAGAGGCTTTAGGAATCGTTATGAGAATGGTATATTACTTCAATAAGTTTCAGTAAGTGCAAATGCAGACAGTTTACAATGCTAACAGCTAACAATGCTAAAGTGCTGGAAGATGTACTGACGCCCTTTACATGAGGTTCAACATGGCATAAGAAAAACACAAAATCCCAAGTCAAAGTCATGAATTCAGTATTTTAGTTAAAGGACCATACCTGTGATTTTCCATGTTTGAGCCCAATAAATACTACTCGCAGACACACTCTCTTACTGACACATAAAACTGTATTTTAGTTTTCCTGTTAGTTTGTCAAATCCCCTAATCTTTCAAAATCAAATGTTTGGGAGAGACACACACCTTAAAATTTAATTAATTCACTGAAAATGCCTGCTAGTGCATATGTCTTATGGTTGTTTTAATTTCTCAATAAAAGCCTTCTTTTCTTGCAATCATATTCCCTGGCGGAGACGTTTTCTTCTGTGCAGCTTTGTGTTGGACCAGTTCAACAAAAACAATTTAATAGAAATGTTCTCTGTGATGAATTATCTATCTCAATGATGTTTCAAGTCTCTCCAAATTGATTTTTATAGTATATTGATTAATGGTAGTCTGGAAGGTAGGAAAAACAATTTGAATATTTACTGCTCCAGTAGTATGATTTGGAAAATGGTTGTTAGTAACCTAACACGTATGCATTGGTCTCAAACATGCAAAACCATTGCTATGGTCCTTTAAGTAAATATAAAATATTAAAGGACCATACCACGTATTTTGCATGTTTGAGCCTAATATATGAATGAATATATATGAATGAATGAATGAATGAATGAATGAATGAATATATTCAGTTTTCATACATGTTACGTTACTGACAATCATTTCCCAAAGGATAAAACCGTATTTCAGCTTTCCTGATATTTTGCAAAATCTCTTAATCTTTCAAAATCAAATATTCAAGTGATACACCCACCTTAAAAATCCATGTTTCTCCTGCTAATAGTTACACAGCCTTATGAAGTCACGGTCCTTTAAATTTTTCGATAAACACAGGTCTTCTTTCGGGACTATATTCTCCGGTGGAGGCATACATTCACTCCATGCTTTTTATTGAGCTTAAACACTAAAATTACGTAACTTATAAAAACAAACCTGAATACACGTCTTGTTGGCGATGATAGATTACCTATCCCAAGAATGTTTCAAGTATCAACAAGTTGATTTTAATAGCGTACCAGAATAAACTGAAACCAGTGGAGGTCTGGAAGGTAGGAAAAACATTTTTAATTTACCATTCCAGTAGTATGCTTTGGGAAATGATTGTCAGTAATGTTACGTGTATGAAAATTGAATATATTAGGCTCAAACATGCAAAATGGGTGGTATGGTCCTTTAGCAAATGATGAGTTGGTTTTTTTTTTTTTTCAGGTGAAAACCTTTGATTTCCGGTTTTGCGTTTTCATCATTTCAGATCAGTTGAAGAAGAAAAGAAGCTGGAAAAAGGACAAAAGGAATCAAATAATGATGATCTGTTTGCTGATAATGATTTCAGGAATCATTTAAACAGCACTTGATCAGAACATTTCCACAGAAATTATCACTTTGCAAAACGAGCTTTAGCAATAATAACATGATACGTCAATGGTTAAAGATGTTTTTAAAAAAAAATTTATTGCAGCCCAAAGATGAATTGTGTATGAGTGGTGATTCTCTCTGACTCCACACATGGCAAAAAGGAACTCTTCTGGTCATATGAAGCGAAACTGAGAAGACAGAGACTCACTTATTTGGCTCAGAGATGCCTGTAAGGATTACTCTGCCGTCTCCGACTTTCCATTCCTGCCTGTCAGTAAATACAACAGTAAGTATAACATTTCACACTAACAGAAATTAGGACCAAGGAGAAAAGTAAACATGGGAGAATTTGGGAGCTGGCTATTTTGGAAAAGAAATCCTGTGTTTGTATTAATATTTCACCTCTGGGAAAACTTCTGTCACTGACAATTTAAAGGGCGCGCAGCCAACATTATGTCAATTTGCCGTTAAGGTGGTATTTACGACTTTATTGAATTAGGGCCGAATGTCTGCGGTGGGTCGAGATGTTCAGGCGGGAGAAGAAGGAAAAAAGAGGCAGTTTGGAGCGAGGACGGAAAATCAGGAGTTATTTTTGTTTCAAATGTGTTTCCGTCCACATATGGTCCTTGTTTTGGCCTATATACTGAGAATCTCCGAGGTGACCCATGACCCGGCTCCTCAGACTGACATGATTTTGGCTGTCTCACTCCGAGTTCAGTTTGACCCCGTGTCCCCAAAGTTCAAGGGTCACCTCCAAGGAGCAGCAAATTAACCCAATGTGTCAAAGCTGGCATGACACCATGTTCAGCGGAGCTCTGTTGGTGAAATGTTCCGCTTTTTTCCAATTGGATGCATTAGATGTAAATCCTCCATGTCCAGCCTTCTTTTTTTTTTTTTTTTTTTTTGAGGTTATTTTAAATTCTACTTCTCTTCAAAGTTTATGGCCTGTGACTAATCTCCCTCCTTTAACCTCCCTCCATCCCCAAATCCCACCCCTTCGCACAGCAATTTCTTCTCCAATTCCCCCGCATCTTTTTTCTTCTCTTCCCTGACATCTTCTTTCTTTCTGATCTTCCCTCTCTTTCTCTTTCTCTCTCTCTTACACCCAATCCTTTTTTTCTCCCTATCTCTCCCTGCGGTTAAAGACGTTTCAGTTCAGCTGTCACAAATTATGTTCGCCTGCCCAGCTGTCAAAACAGGGGGGGGTGTCCCTTTCATTCCACCTCACATACTACGAAAGGAGAAGGGAGGAGGGCTTTAATGCTCGTGTTTGGACACAAGCAATTATCTCTAATTATTGTTTTTCTTTTCAGTTTCCCTGTCCCGATGGAGGTCCGACGAGACGAACATGCAATAATCCGCTCCAGTCGTCCGGGATCAGCGGGCCTCAGAGTCCAGGCTCGGTCCTGGGACTCAGTGGCTTTCATCTCAATGTGAGTCAGGAGTTGATTCAAACATGGAGTGATGGGAGAATTAACCCCTGGGACCCAGCTTTCAATGGGCTCAGCTAAGAGATTATATGTGTTGATGGCAGGCTTTTATATGCATCAGGCTTTCAAAACTTCAGCTGTTAAATCAAGGCACCGCAGCTGGGATCTTCACCTTTCCATCTTCAGCCTGGAACCCTCCTTCCCTCCCTTCCTCCCTCTCCTGGCAGCTCATGATCCAGAATAATATTTCCTCTAACTTGCCAATGACATGGACCGCAGCCTACAAATGACACTGTCCATGTTCAAAAAGCGTCAGGCCGCCGCTGGGAGTTCACTTTCCATGTGCACGTCCAGATTCCCATGACCGTCGCTGTGCCTTTGGGAGTCTGACCCGCTTTAGTGCCCAAAAGCAAACAATGAGGAATCATTACATGCTTGAAAACACATATCCATGTCATGGATGGAAAGTAATGTTTTGTACTTAAAAGACATGTACTTGCCAAATTTTGTACTACTTTGTGTTTAGGGAGTTTCCTGGTAGGACTTTAAAATCAATATGAAATAAGCTAAAAAAAAAAAAAAAAAAAAAAAAAAAGATTCTGTTACCCAGCAACAAATTAAAATTTTAGAGTTTTTAAATTTTCACTTCAAAATTTGTGTTACTGCATTCCAAAATCTCCCAAATGGAAGAAAAATCTCACATCTCCAATTTTAGGGATTTCTTAAAGGACCATACCACCCATTTTGTATGTTTGAGCCTAATATATTTAGTTTTCATAAATGTTACGTTACTGGCAATCATTTCCCAAAGGATAAAACTGTATTTCAGCTTTCCTGATATTTTGCAAAATCTCTTAATCTTTCACAATCAAATATTCAAGCAATACACCCACCTTAAAAATCCATGTTTCGCCTGCTAATAGTTATGCAGCCATATGTAATTACGGTCATTTAAATTTTTGCATAAATGCAGGTTTTCTTTTGGGACTATATATTCCAGTAGAGACATACTCTGTGCTTTTTATTGCACTTAAACCCTAAAATTAGGAAACTTTGGAAAAACCTGAATATACGTCTTGATGGTGGATTACCTATCCTAAGAAGTTTTCAAGTATCAACAAGTTGATTTTAATAGCAGAATGAACTGAAACCAATGGTGGTCTGGAAGGTAGGAAAAACATTTTTAATTCACCGTTCCAATAGTATGCTTTGGGAAATGATTGTCAGTAACGTTACATGGATGAAAATTGAATATATTAGGCTCAAAAATGCAAAATGGATGGTATGATCCTTTAATGTAACACTCTGACAGGAGCCATTCTCCACATGAGTAAATTTGGTGCTGATACGTGTTTACTTTTGCTTGCATTTCCATATTTATTACCTTCTTTCTTCCATTATACCTTTATTTTTTCCTTTGTTATGGCTTTGCATATTTCCTGACTTCTTTCTTTCTCTACTTCCTTCTTTTTGGCCTTCCACATTTTTACTTTCCAGATTTCTTTCCATATTATTTTTTTTCAGAAAAACTTTATGAAAATTCCGAAAACTGGAGATACAAAGCAACAAAACTCTGCTCTTCTTCCTTTTGATACTTGTGTATTATTTTTAGTTGAAATGCAGGAGCTTTACTTGTAATGGAGTATTTTTCCTTTTACTAAGGTATCTGAGTACTTCGATACGTGTTCATTCGTTCATCTATCCACCCATTCTAAACCATGTGTGGAGGTCTTCGGTGTCAGACGTCAGACAGTGGGAGAATCTGTGGTGAGCGCATATATGGATGAGAGATTGTAATTAATTTGAGTTAAAGCTGACATCTTTGGTGGTCCTAACAGGAAAAAAAAAAACCCTGTCTCTCCTTACAGACGTGTACATGTTGCATGGAAACCAAAGGATGTTTGAGCTAAACAGAAAGCCACACTCGCAAATATGACTGACACGAGGGATGACGAGTGAAGGGAGGAAACAAAGGAGGTGAAATGAGAACAGGATCAATTTTAGAGCTGCAGAGTTGTAGGTTTGGACTTCAGTTTGTGCTTATTCTTAAAAAACCTGGAGTCTAACTCTGTTCAGCCAATCACAGCATGATTATTAGAGCATGTGACTCCCTCATGCCAAGCAGACATTGTAGTATTTAAGTAATGTCGTACGTTTGCATGAACTTTGCACATTTGAATCGTCCCTTCTGAACAGCCGAAACTTGTGATTCATATTTTGCGATCCAAAACAAATCTGTGGAAAATCTGAGACTTGAAAGGGAGGTGAGGACAGACGAAACCGATCCGAAAGAGATGCTCGGACATTTGGACCCAATCCAGAATACTTCTCCACTGCAGTTTTGTTACTTTTACTGAAAGTATCGGAGTATTCCTTCACTCTCTGAGGTCACAGTGGACCCAAGTGATGCTGAGCTGTTCTGTCCACGTGTCTCTGTCTCACCCCAGGGCCACGCCACCCCCTCCTGCCCCTCCTCATCACCACATTGTCCAAAAGGTGGCACCTCTTGGCCGGTGTCACATCCACCCCCCGTCCCTCCCTTCGAGTAATTCCTCTCTCCTACGGTCTGATCCGTCCTTTTTGTCCTGAGTCTATAGCGGAGACATTACATGGTAAATCTCCATTGTCCCGCTTTGGGCTCTGCTTGTAATCTCTCTTGTCAAAGGGAATATCCAGCGATTAGCCACCGTAAATTACACAGGGTGATCAGTGTGTCTGTTCAGCCCTCATTAAGTGCTAACAGGGCTTCATCAGAACCACCCACAGTACCAGGGCCTTTGACCTTTGACCCCTGACACCTGCAACTTTCTCTCTACGACTCCTCTGCTCGACGCTTCTCGGAGACCTCTGAGGGAGACGCAGTAAAGTAACTCAGTACTTTGTTCAAGAATTATATTTTATTTTATTTTTCAACAGGAAGATTCAGATTTATCATCCGTCCGTCCGTCCATCCGTCCATCCATCGATTTTCTATGCCCACATATCCTCTGCAGGCTTGTGGGCTGTATCCCATCATGCACTGGGGGTCTTGCTCTGAACAGGTTCCTTTGTAACTTTTTCCTTCTTTAGCGTCATATTACACTTTCCTTCCCTCCATCTTTCTTTAGTTTCTTCTTTTCTTGCTTCCTTCCTTCCTAACCAAATGAATCGCAGATGTTTTGCCATATTTTTTCATACATTACAAAGTGATTAAATATTTCTTCCTTCCTTCCTTCCTTCCTTCCTTCCTTCCGTCCTTCCTTCCAAATTTTTGATGTCTTTTCTTTTCTCATTTTCACTGCATTTCTTTCATTAATTTTTCTCTTTTTCTTTGTTCTTTCTTAATTTTCTTCTTTGTTTCTTATGTTTCCTCTGATTTACCTCCATTTGTTCCTCCTTTTTTCTTTTCTTTTTCCTTCCATCTGTCTTCCTCCCTACCTTCCTTCCTTTCTTCCTTTTCTCTGTTGTCACCTTCCTTTTTTCCCCTTCCTTCTTAGTCTAACACTAATTTACAGTATTTCCTTCTTTGCTTCCTTTGGGCCCTCCGTCTTTCCTGATTTCTTCCCTCGTTCCTTTCTTTCCTCAGCTGTAGTTACGAGGTTTTTGCCAGACAGCACTTTAGATTATTTCCTCTCTGTTTGCTTCCCACATTGGAAGTCTCTGGTGTTTTAGCACGAGACACGTTGCGATCGTGAGGCAGAGAGCAGAAGGAGACGTGTCATTCGGTGACACGATAGGCCTCGTGTCGTGTTATCTCAGGACCACCCATCTGTTACGTATGTTGGACAAACACGATTTGGGAGGTGTAATATCTAGCAGATGGGGGCGGTCGGCGGAGAGGGCACAGCAGAATGGGGTCGTTCTGTGATGCTGGTCAGCTGGTCATTTCTCCCGGCCCATTAACCACCTGGGATTGCTGTGTTTTGTCAGCTTTTCCCAGGTTTTAGGTTTCATTTACCTTCCTTTGAAATCAAACACACCCGTTCCACACACACACCCAGAAATAAAGCTTTCTCTCACAAACACGTATAAACACGTGTGTGTGCATGCACATGGAACACTGCCCCACCCCCACCCATGTCCACACCACACACATTCACATGCACATGTTTGTGGCATGTTTACACAGATACACATGCAAACCTACAGAGGCATGCATACATACATGATGCACGCTTCCCTTCATGTGTTAAAGGCATGATCATAATGCAAAACTCACACAACACGGGTGTAGCTCAGACAAACTTTTCTGATCGGACAAAAAGTCCAGGTTGGAGCCAAATTGCTGCTTTTGCCCGTCAATAAAACTCGTTAAGTCCAAGCTGCTCAGTGACAAGTCTGATCCAGTCTTTGAATCGATCCAGAGGCATGTTTGAAATTATCCGCGAAAAATTTGAGATGCTCTTCCACTCTGAGCAGATAGAATAAGTTCCTAGTGAGGAAGTGAGCAGCAGCCAATGAGAGTGTGAGGAGGCAGAAGCAGCAAAAAACATCACGGCTTTCTGCTTCTTTTTCTTTGATTTTCTGCTAAAAACTAACACTTAAACAGCGAGCAGCACTGCCTCGTTTGGCAAAATCACAGCGACTCTTAAAGGACCATACCACCCACTTTTTATGTTTGAGCCTAATATATTAAATTTTCACGCAAGTAAGGTTACTAACAATCATTTTGCAAACAAGACATGTACAGGCTGACTTATGAACGTCCGACTTACGAACAACCCGTACTTATGAACCAACCAGCATAAAGCCTATTAAATTAAAAATTTGAGTTACATGGAAGGATGCGTAATAATGAACAGGTGCACGACTTTACGACACACGTCAAAACATTGCACATTGTCAGCAGTGTGCCGCTGCATAATTATTATTATTACTGTACTGTACTGTATTATTATGTTTACGATGTTTTAGGATATCTGGAAGTGTTTCTTTAATGTTTCTTATGCATAGAAAGGTAAAATATATGCTAAATACACACCTAAGTAAAATATATACGTTAGATACGCACCTTATGTAACTGTTCGACTTACGTACAAATCCAACTTATGACCAGCTGTGGGAACATAACTTGTTCGTAACCCAGGGACTGCCTGTATTCAGATTTTCTTTCAAAGTTTCAGAATTTTAGCATTTAAGTGCAATAAAAAGCACAGAGTGAATGTATGCCTCCACCGGGCAATATAGTCCCAAAAGAAGACCTGCATTTATGGAAAAATTTAAAGGACCGTGACTTCATAAGGNGGGCAATATAGTCCCAAAAGAAGACCTGCATTTATGGAAAAATTTAAAGGACCGTGACTTCATAAGGTCACAGTCTATTAGCAGGAGAAACATGGATTTTTAAGGTGGGTGTATCGCTTGAATATTTGACTTTGAAAGATTAAGAGATTTTGCAAAATATCAGGAAAGCTGAAATATAGTTTTATCCTTTGGGAAAAGATTGTCAGTAACGTAACATGTATGAAAATTGAACATATTAGGCTCAAACATGCAAAATGGCCGATATGGTCCTTTAACTTCTTGTGTTAGGTTTTGTGAGGATCAATTTCAGGCATACGATCAACTTATAAGTTTACAGAGAAATTAGGAAATTTGTAAGATGTTTTGTCGGGTTTTTTTGTCGGTATCAGCCTGTGGACTGTGATGTCATGCATAAAAACGTGATGAATAAGCAGGAATAATTTAAAAGGATAGCAGGAACATGAACAAATGACACACGTATAAAAACACAGCATCAGACCTGCACCGACGTGAAATTATACTCATGTTTAATCGTCGCTAACTATTGGAAAATCTATAAGGTTTTGCTTTCCCTGTACTCTTTATTTCATATATGGTTTAATAGTCATATAAATTGGGGACTGACCATTTGCAGTTTATCCAGTGAATAACACACACACACACACACACACACACACACACACATTTGAAGCCCACATGTGAAGGTCTTTTCTCTCCAGTAAATTTCACACACTGTGAAGACATTTCACTGGTGATAAGTGGTGAAATCAGAGCTGCTTGTTGTCTTGTCCAATATCTTCATCAGCTGAAACCCCTTAAAATTCACCTCTGAGGCAGTCTGATTTCACTGCTGTGGGTTTTTAGTGTGACACACATCAGAAACACAAAGGAAACTGATACTCCTCAGGCCTCCTCTGATGCCCAATTTAGATTTTTTGCCTCTATGGGATTTTTTTTTTTTTTTTTTTTGACAGCCTCTTTACATGTTCTTTATATGATCCATGTCTAATACCTTTGTTTACAAGGTTTAGACCTGAAACAACGCACTTGTGTAAATTAATTTTTAGAGCAAAGCAAATGATGATATCACCAAGCATTTAGAGTCTAAAATGACTTGAAGGACCATACCAGCTATTTTGCATATTTGAGTCTAATATATTTAAGTTTCATAAATGTTACGTTACTGACAGTCATTTCCCAAAGGATAAAACTGTATTTCAGCTTTCCTGATATTTTGCAAAATCTCTTAATCTTTCAAAATCAAATATTCAAGTGATACACCCACCTTAAAAATCCATGTTTCTCCTGCTAATAGTTACACAGCCTTATGAAGTCACGGTCCTTTAAATTGTCCCATAAATGCAGGTCTTCTTTTGGGACTATATTCCCCAGTGGAGGCATACATTCACACTGCACTTTTTACTGTGCTTAAACACTAAAATTATGTAACTTCAAAAATTTAAAAAAAAACCCCAAAAAAACCTGAATACACGTCTTGTTGGTGATGATAGATTACCTATCCCAAGAACGTTTACAGTATCAACAAGTTGATTTTAATAGCAGAATGAACTGAAACTACTGGCAGTCTGGAAGGTAGGAAAAACATTTTTAATTCACCGTTCCAGTAGTATGCTTTGGGAAATGATTGTCAGTAAAGTTACGTGTATGAAAATTGAATATATTAGGCTCAAACATGCAAAATGGGTGGCATGGTCCTTTAATTAAAGAAGGATTTAGACCTTGGTGTGCTGCTTTGTTATTCATATGCTCACAAAGCAGAAGAGTGTCGCATTTTATGACGTGTGAGTCAGAGTAACACGGGAATTCCGTGATGTCGCTTGGCAGATATCCGATACATATCAGATTTATTTCTACATATGAAGCAGCTGGAAACAGATCTGAGAATATCTGATTCCATGGGGTTTGACATGTTCACAAGACATATCTGATGCGCCACGTGTAAGCAAAACATCAGAATGAGGTCACCTGTACCTGCTGTCGTGTTTGCAGCGTGTTTGTTTGTTTGGGTGATTGTCACAGAATGATGATGTTGCTGCTCGGAGCGTCACTCCAAACAGGATGCTGATGTGTAAATGTGTTTCCCTTACAATGCTAACAATGCATCTATCAAAGCTGATGATGTTTATTAGCCTGTCAGCAAGCGTGAGGTCATCTGTCATCGCTGTTTTATTATTTATATGCTAAAGAAGCTTTTTCAACATGTCCTTTTAATTAAGCTTCACTTTGAAGTGGTAAGGAAAGTTACAGTAGAGATTAAGTTCGACTAGAAACAGGAAATTACTTCTGTGATTTATGACAAACTGTTTCGGATAATCTTTACATGTGCCAATGAGGCTATTTTTTATTTTTTTATTTTTATTTGTGTCTGTTTTGAGCCAGTTAGATTTTGACACAGATCCAGATCAGAACCCAGACACAGGATTTTTTTTTTTTTTTTCNTTTTTTTTTTTTTTTTTCACTTTCTTTAACATCGCAAGACAACATTTGTCCACATTTATGCCTATTTCTTGGAAAGTAATAAGCAAACCTTTGTGAAAAATTCAGGCATATTTATCCTATGATGGACTCTCAGCAGGTGCAATTTAGCCCAGATCTAGATCATGATCCAAATCTGGCGGATTAAAATATACGCTCAGACAGGCATCACATTTATGGGACCTCTGTACATTAATAAATAAGACGAGAAACATGCTAATACCACTAACGTGTACCTAAGATGATGCTGATTCAGCAGTAAAAAACGGCTTTGACGTAGTTTCAAAATTTGTGGATGTAGATCCAGAAGAAGATGCCGCGTGCATACCTGTGTGTAATGAATTTCCATGATAAATGTGATGAAATTTGATAAATCTGCATCAAAAGATCATGAATTTTTTGTGCAATAACAGTAATAACAAAATAACCTACAATCAAATGAGTTAGAATGTGTGAAACATGTTTGTAATTTGAAGATATAGATAACACACACACACACATACACACACAAACACACACAAAGTGCAGATCAGGCTTGACCACAAGTCCTTGACTGAGGCGTTAAACTTAGCTGAAGTGAGTTATGTGCTAAGCTAACACTGTTCAAACATCATCAGGAGAACAATCATTTCCAAATATTTCCCTGTCACAAAGTTTTTATCTTGGGATGAGACTTTTATTTTAGTCTCTTCAAGCTTCTTTTTCCATTGTTTGACAGGCGTCATATCTTTTCGAGACAAAACGAAAGTCACTACTTCCATATTTTCACTCCGCCGTTAGCTTTTTCTGTCACAGGTAGCATTACTAGCTAACGCTAACGATGCTTGACTGAGTCAGCCTCACTTCCTGCTTGTTTTGCATCATAAAGAGCTGATTGGCTCTCTTCCTCACATGACTTTGACTTTCTTGGTATTCACCCAGGTGTTTCTGCTTCAGGTGGGAAAACAATGGAGAATTTGTCATGTTTATGTGATAATTATAGCTCATTTGTAAAGCTTTCCTTACCTTCATCAATGCGATTCAGACGAGGAAGAGGAGTCTGGAAAACTTAATGTTAGCTAATGTCACTTATGGTAATCAGCTGTTTACTGGTACTGGTCCGTGGATTATTTTCAGAAAATCACAGGAATACTATGAGTATTCACAGAAAAACAGGTAATTTGCTAAACAAATAAATTGATGGACAGCATCAGGGTGTCGGCTTATGCGGGCTTCTTTAAAAAGCTAAATTTGCAGGGGTCGGCTTATAGTTGAGTATATACAGTAATTCCTCATCTGGTATCTGGTGACGTGCTTCTTTCTGCCATGTTTGTGATGTAATATGGTAAATCTGAGTTGCTGCTGGCTTCTCTGCTGTGTTCAGGCTGAAAAACTCACAGGAGACCACACGCCAAGACTTCCCCAAACCTAAATCTCCCTCACATAGCATATTTCCATTAAATGTTATTATGAAGGCTCCTGTACTTCAGATTAGATAGCAAGTCAATAAAAATGTGGTATACGTGGGTTTGAGGATAAATCCACCTCAACATAAATGATCCAGCAGCCCCTCGCTTTTTATCTAGCCTGTGTGGCGTTCATTATAGAAAGTTTAGGATGATGTCTGCAACACTGCAAAACCTTCTGGCTGAGAAATGATGGATTTTTATCCTGGAGAACGTGTGTGAGAGTCTCACACACGGTTACGGTGCGGCGCAAGTAGTTAATGCTCACTTAACTGAGGGCGATAAAGCAGATAAAAGTGTCGAGACCCATTATTTGAAAGGCAGCGAACAGCCATAAGTCTAAGAATAGGTAAGTTAGAATCACTTAGGGCCATTATCTGTCTTATTAATGGATTCTGTAGCATGTCTGTGAATCCAGCTGTGCAGCTTGGTGCAGTTATTGCACGATAAACAGTCCCAGCCTCCTCCTCGAGCTTTTCGTCAGATTGTTGCAGTAAAACGGCACAGAATGTGAGCTCTGCGCGCCCCAGCTGAGAGCCACTGCTATCAGATGTAGGGCGCAAACCGCAGAGTGTGGGACCATGTGGGGCGGACCACCCATGAGCGCGCCTCCCCCATTTTCCCCGACTGCAGCTGGAAGAGACACAATGCTGGAGCATGGGAACCGAGTGTCAGCCGTCAGCCATGGAGTTTGGTCCTTATGGGGATATTTTGGTTTTAGTAAATGAAGATGGTTGCACTTGGTTCCAGTGCTTGTTGAGGTTTTCAGGTTTTCTTTCTTTTTAACGCCGCTGTAAGCCTTTATTTATCAAAGAAAACTCCTCTGAGGGCTGAATCTAACACAGTCTTGCAGTTAGAGGCGAAATATTTTAGATTTTGTTTTTCATTCCAGAGACAAAAAATCTGCGTCCAATATGAAGGAAGGGACACTTCAAAAACAATTTCTTTGATCTGTTCACGTTCCCATTTGAAAACCATGACTGTTTGTCAATGCGAACCATTAAATTCCATCATCCTCAGCCCGTCACTTAGACTTTTGTTAAAAACGTTGAAACCCAAAGCTGAAGTATTCATCTGGGCTGTTTGGGTTAAGTAACCCCCTGGGTTAATAAACTAAACAAAGGTAAACCATGCAAAATGGCTGCAATGAAAGCCAGGCTAAGTAAACGAAGCACAGTTTACAAGATTCATTTTGAGGGGGGGGTTAGGGTAGATGCGTGAAACGTTAATGTGAAACAGGTGATGAATGTGTTTTTACTCTAATAAAGAAGCTCCAAGGAGAATCCTGGTGAAGAAAAACTTTAAAAAAAAATCACATTACACACATGTACTAAAACTACATGGATGTTGAATTGAGAGATGCTATCTGCAATTTGATCAAATGTCATGGCTTTGGTGTAAGTCCAGGCTCAAATCTGTGGATTAATCTGACTTGCATGGCATTAGGTCGCTAAATTGTACATTAAATTTAGAGCACGAAAGCCGAAACTCCTTGTTTTCTTTCGTCTTATCAGCCAGCTTATCCGCTGAGTCATTCCAGAGTTTGTCTTCACTTTAGGTGAGTTATTGCGTTCAGGTTTTACCCTTTTGATTTTCGGTGAGGGGAACAAACGCCGCACGTGGACCGACTCCAGAGAAAATATGAACCCCAAGAACAACAAAAGGGTTCTTTTTAACTTCTTCAAACCACATCTCCCAATAAAAGCTGTACAAACATACCCTGCCACTTGCGAGCGGCTGCTGTCCAGTGAGTTTCGCAGAAAAAAAGGGCTCTCTTTCAGGAGGGGGGGCTTATGGGCCTAATGAAAACTTCACCTTAACTGAAATAATAAAAAGCACACCACCCAAACACTGAAGATTTGTTCCTCTCGTGGTGTTTTCTCTGGGTCTGGGCTCGCCATTCTTATTCCCTGTAGATGAAACGTTTAAAGGTTTTCATTTGGAGCTTGTGTTTTGTGGCCTGGTGATTCTTTGAGGGGAGAAATGTGATGTAGATTTAAAGGATGTCAAATAAGCGGAGTAAACCGCATTGTTGTTGGACATGTTCAACAAAACCTGATGGTTGCAAAGGAGCGGAGTCTGGACGTCCTTCCCCGAGCTCCTCCTGGGGAAGACAAAGCGGGTTTAACGGCGGTATGAAAAGGGCGGCCTGTGAATGGTTACTGTTCAATTTGTATTTGGTTCCCTGCTGGTCACAGAGCTGAGATCAGAGCCGAAAGTGAAAACACATGGCTGGGGTCAGCAGGATCAGAGGACCACCACACACACAGCAGAATGAGGGAAAAAGCCAATGGGAACTTGTGTGAAGAAATGGATTGAATAAACAGAGTCTGCAATCGCCTGCACCCTATTATCCCATAATTTACACTGCGTGGGAGCCTGGAAACGCAGGCTATTAAAGGCGACCATTGCTTTCCACTGAAAAGTGGCATTCCACGCCTCACGCCAATCAAAAGGCCAGGCATTATAGTGCGAGACAAGTTTTGAATTCTTTCAGGCCTAATGTGTTTGTTTTAAATATCCCAAGGAAATTATGACGTCATTGGCAAACAACGTGTCAGAAACAGTCGCGTGTTTGAAGTTTCCAGCAGTAAAACATACTGTACGTTTAATTGCAAAATAACTTAGAAAATTGTATTTGTACAATCAATAGTTTGGGTTAAATGTGGAAGTATGAGAGTGGATGGAAAAAAAAGAGGCAATAACATGCAAAACAAACTTCAGAAAGGAGGACGGCCAAGGAAATAACTCAAAATGAAGAATTAGAGCGTTGGTTTGGCGCAGAGCTCGGTGTTGGCGTTCCCCTCCGTCCTGATGAATGTCAGATTATTCCACCTCGCTTTAATTACGGCTCGGTGGACTCCGTCCCCTCCAATCCAGTGCAGAGAAAGAGGCAGTGAGCTCAACAGTAGTGAAAACATTTTTCAGATCTGCCGGAGGATCTGCTTTACATTTCCAGCAACCATCCTGCTGCTATTTGTTTCTGCACATCAATGCGTTTTTCGCTCAGCCAATCAAAGTGCAGATCACGAGGATCCAAGATGAAGCACAAATGAGATGCCAGTTTAATGAATTCTTCTGATTTAATTGAATCGAGTTAGAATGCATTGCTTTGTGGGGTAATCAGAATACCTTACAATGGTTCTTAATCTGCAGGATGTGTCCCACCTGTGGTACTTTAAGTGCCTCCATCAATATTGAATAAGTTAATATTTTCTTCAGAAATGTTAATTCTGTCACAGAAACTTGAAAGCATTCAATAAAATCCAACTGATAACTCAGTAAATTCTACTAGTTGTGGTTTCTATTTTTCCTTTCCTTTCCTTTCCTTTCCTTTCCTTTCCTTTCCTTTCCTTGCATCATTTGATCTCATTTACTTCTGCTTTTCCTTATTTCCTTTCTTTATTTCCTGGTTTCCTTGCTCTTTGCTTTTTTCCTTTGTTCCCTTCTATCCTTTCTGTCCTTCCTTTTTTCCATTCTCTTTTCTGTTGCTAATTTTTTTCTTCTTCTTCGTACTTGTATGATTGTTTTCTTACTTATTCATCTGATCTTTCTTCTTTCCTTCCTTCTGTCCTTTTTCCTTCCTTCTTTCCTTGCTTCTTATATTGTTTATTTCCCTCTTTAATAGAAAACTGAACTCCACTTGGATACTTGAATTGATTTTTCTGCGAATAATCATTTACATTTACTCTAGTAAAACCTGAAAAAAGCAGGACTTTAACTTGTAAATGAATGTTTGAACATTGTGGTTATTGCTTTTACTTAAATAAATAATTGGAATACTTCTTCCAGTGCTGGTAGGATGTAATGAAGATCACAACAGTTCATTTTCAGTGCAGAGTTTCTTTTGAAGACCTCCACCCTCGTCCCCCCCCCGTGGCTGAGGGACTTGGGGCTAATTGGACTCAGTGTTGTCCTATTGGAGAATGGAGCAGATTACTTCGCTCTCTCATCTGTTTGGTTTGATGGGCATTGGTGGAGGTTATCCAGCCTTTGAATCTCTCTGCTTATTTATCCAACAGCTGGGCAAATACCCACAGCCCTTCTGCATTAAGTCTCATTTTTAAACATTTAGAAAAGACAGGGCTCTGTGTTTATGCCTCCATCTTCCTTCACATCTGCACTTAATATTATTCTGCAGACTTTATGCAGAACAAGGGCTCGATCTTTTGTTATGACAGGGAGATATTTTGAACTTTTTGAGGATTAATACTGTTTGCTTTCCTGCTCACTCCCTTCAAAACAGCTCCAGGGATCCAGTAGGTTAAAGCTGAAATGCGTAACTGAATTTGGCAACCCAAGTACAAGGCATATTGTTTTCAATTCATCTGCCACTTACATTATTCAGCTGGCATGCATTGTCTCTTTTATCGGTCCCCCATTTTCCTCATTTTCTGTCCATCACAGTTTCATTTTCCACTTTATGTTTGGTGGAAATATGCATTGTTCTCGGTACCAGCACATTTTGTCTTCATCCTTAGCCGTAATATTACCCGCTTGGTCTCTCTTTTATAATCAAATAACTTTGTTGTACAAGTCAGACATATTTTTTATTAGGTTTTTGTGTTTTCCATGCATGCTTCATAAGCAGAGACTACAATCTGTTTTTTGCACAATACTTTATTTTTTCATGTCAAAGTTGTCACACTATCCTTGCAAACGGCCCAAAAAAGAGAATTCAGGCATAGCAAAGTTTTACTAGCTCTGCTGCCCACCATGAATACAAATTACGCATGGATAGACAGTAATAGCAACTGGAGGGTAGCTGCTATAAACTTTGGTACTCATAATCTCTGCCTAGTGTCCTTGAGCAAGGCAGTGACCCTCCAGAACTGTGGCTGACAGTGAGCTGTAACCCCTGTGAAGGTTATGTAGGGATGATATGTGGTTATCTGAAGTTCAATATGCAAAAACATCAATTTCCGCAGTCTGGGCACACCTGAAGCCCAGAGCTGCAGAGTACTTCATGCAGGTACTATATGTACTTCACTTTGCTGTACAAAAGTACTTTCAGTGTAATTTTAAGTCATAATTTCCCATTAGAATAAAAATGCTTTTTGATTAAAGAAGCAGCCAAAAAGCTTACAGAGGACCCATTCAAGTCCTTCCTTCCCTCTTTCCTTCCTTCCTTCCTTCCTTCCTTCCTTCCTTCCTTTCTCCTTGGCTGAACTATTGCATGCATGGGCCATCCGGGCACAGGCCAATGATGATGCCAACATTACATTTTTTCATAAGTTGGTTTAAGGGCAGTGTTCTAGAAAGTGTCAGGGGCCCATTGTCATAATCCGTATGCCTTCCTTCCTTCCTTCCTTCCTTCCTTCCTATTCCATCATTTGATCTGATATTCTGTTATTATTACTACCATTATTCCATGCATAAACAGAGTTAATACATAATCCTTCACATAATGCGACTTATTATCTACTTCCTTTCACACTCTGGCTTATTAACCAGCAAAAGAAGCATATGGTGTCTTCATCCAGTATCAGAGCCAGATCAGAACTAAACCAACCATATCATTACTTTACCATGAAGCATTGCAGCAGCGGTTTGAGGGAAATTTGCCTCACATTCAGTTTGCAGACTTATATACTGTAGAATTTTTGGCCGTATTTGAGGTTTGTATTGCATTTGGGCTTGTTACTCTAACCTCAGGGGCTGGGTACTGTGAGGCTGTTTTTATCTTACATCATACATGACTTTTGCAAAGTTTGTGGATTATGTATTTTAGTGAGAAGCCAGGCAGAAATACCAACATGGGGCAAAGTGATTAGCTGGAGACAAAAATGCCTCTGGTGGGACACGTACGAGTCTTCATGTTGTCCCGGATTCAAAGATGGTGGCTTTTCTGGGTCAGTAGCCTTGATGAGGCATTTCAGCACATGGTGACAGATTTAAATCTTATATTAGGCTGCAGCAGGGGTAGACTTTGGGTATTTCATCAGGAACCAATCCAAAAGATTGTTGAGGTCATCATCTGTGATTGATGATTTATTCAGATTATTGTTTCACTGGAAAATTGAAATAAGTAATTATCACTTTTCCTGATCTTTTTGTCTTTGTTTTAATGAGAAGGGCTGGTTCTCATTTTGAGGTCTCACACATTTTACATAAAATTCACTTTGAATGATTGTGTGGGGAAGAAAGTGTTTTCCCCTGGAAAGAAAGTGAAAATAGTTTAACATCTTGGCATTAGGAATCACAGGAGATTTGCCCAAATGACTTTTTACAGTTAGAAGTAGAGTGACTTATTGAGTTTTGGTGAATCCAGAAACAAAAAAATGCAATACATTTTGGTATGATTGCAAGAAAAAGTAAGTGAATCCTTGGAATTTGTTTCACCAAAGTCACAATAATAAAATAACATATTCTGTCTGAACTAATCACTTATTAACAAAATATTTCTCAGTGTTTTATCGAACATAGCTGGCTGCTCTCTGAAACTGGCAAATAAAAATAAGTGGTTAAAATGGGGGGAAAGAGCACAAATGGTGCACAGAGGATGACTTTAGTTTTTATTTGCTCGCTTCAGATATGGCTTTTTCTTTGAAACTCTGCCTTGAAGGCCAGCATCCTGGAACTGTCTTTACACTGTTGCAGATGACACTGGTATTTGGTGTATATTATTTAAGGAAGCAGCAAACTGAGGACCTGTAAGACGTTTGTTTCCCAAATTACAGATTCTGATGTACTTATCATCTTGAGCAGTTTTGCCCCTGTGGCTTCCACTTTTTTTCCTGTACTAGTTATATCTAGTTTTTTCCCTTTTCTGTATAACAGTGGTGGACATTTTGTATGGAACCGTCAGTTTCTTGGTAACCTGACACATTTCTTGAGAGAGTGTTTTTATTTTTTTTTGTTTTTTGTTTTTTTTTTTTGTTTGTTTTTTTTTTTAGTTAGGTTTGGCAATTTTTGGACCCTGAATTGAACTTTAGGAATACCAGTACCTTGCAAATAATTGCTGAATTAAACAGAATTAAAGGACCATACCACCCATTTTGCATGTTTGAGTCTAATATATTCAATTTTCACACATGTAATGTTACTGACAATTATTTTCCAAAGCATACTACTGGAACGGTGAATTAAAAAAAAATAATAAAATTTCCTACCCTCCAGACCTCCATTGGTTTCAGTTCATTCTGGTACACTATTAAAATCAACTTGTTGATTCTTGAAATTTTCTTGGGATAGGTAATCCATTATCATGAACAACACATAGTCAGGTTTTTTCAAAGTTATGGAATTTTAGCATTTAAGAACAATAAAAAGCGTGGAGTGAATGTATGCCTCCACCGGGGAATATAGTCCCAAAAGAAGACCTGTGTTTACAGAAGAATTTTAATGACCTTGACTTCATAATTTTGTGTAACTATTAAAAGGTGAAACATCGATTTTTAAGGTGTGTGTATTGCTTGAATATTTGATTTTGATAGATTTCAGAAAATATTTTTTTTAAAAAAAGCTGAAATACAGTTTTATCCTTTGGGAAATGACTGTCATTAACCTTATGTGTAATGAAAATTGAATATATTAGGCTCAAACATGCAAAATGGGTGGTATGGTCCTTTATGGGTTTCAGGCATGCTGACTCAATTACAAAGGACTTTCTAATAACCAATTAGCATTTAAATATTATTAATTAAGGATGAGCATATTGTTACAGCACTTGATTAACAAATGCTGAAAATGGGGCTTTGCAGTTTTATGTGAATAATTAATTATAAATCAGTCATTTCCAACAATAATAGCATTTGCAAACTTATTAATGTCTTGGCCATATATATATATATATATAAATACATTTAATATCAATTTAATGCAATTTTCATCAAAATCATGAAAAATTCTGGATGATTCCAAACTTTATGAACACTATGTAGTTTAACTTCCAGGTGATAGAAATGTGCTGTTTGTTTTACTAATGACAGATCAATTAGATCAATTATATACATTTTATATGACATAAAGACTTTTCAGAGAAAGAGACAGAATTTGTGTGTGTGTGTGCGTGCGTGTGTGTGTGTGTTCCACCAAACAGAAAAACGACAAGTGTTGTCACTCACCCTTCGATGGCAGCTGGTTCGCCTCTTCAAATTCTTGAATGATGGAAATTTATATTGGCCTTTGCATAATATGTGTATGTATGGTTTTATATGTGTTTTTGAAAGAATGGACAGAGAGAGCGAGACAGACACACAGAGGGAAACAGATTGTAAACTTGCCACAACTGATTTAGCAAATCCTATTTTTTCCTGCCATTGACCAGCAACATGTGGTGTTCATAGACGGCACATGAGCCAGGACATAATGGATGCCTTCAGGACAGCTTTGTCAAGAGAGACTCTCCCTGTCCTCAAAGTTAAAAACACACACATACAAAACATTCCCTTCGCCATAACTGACAGACCACCAGCTAGCTCTAACACGCTGGTATTTAAGACGCACCAATCATCCTCTCCAACCATGAATTATGGCGTCCGTCAAACAGTAAAGGAGAGGAAGATTGAGAGCTTCTCCACCCATCGTAATCAGCATCATCCCTTTTCTTTGTCAACCATAAATGGGTCGGACACATGTCAGAGGAGCATGTGGAAAAAAAAAATTGATCATAATAAAAAATTCATGTCTGGCTTGTAAACTATATGCAGGTTTTCGAAAAACTTTGTAGAAATGGCAAAAATGATTAATTTCTCTCTGTAGCGACAAGTATTTTGAACATTTCATGTTGGACTGTAGAGATGATATGATTCATTTGCTGTTTGTTCCCGTCTTCCTCTTTGAATGCACAATGCTGCAAAGCTTTTCACCATCAGTTACACTATCAACTCCTTGCACTTGATTAAATTTTGATTAACTTTATTGGTAACAGCTTATATGGCAGACATGAGGCAGCCGATGAAGATTACTGGCGGTTACATTTGTCTTCCACAGCTTTCATTTCCTCCAGCTTTCATGTTTTGTACGGCATGCATGCTGTATTTTCAACTTTAGTACAATTCATAGAAGCGTAAAAGCCAAGTGTGTGTGTTGAGTGAGGCCTTAACTGTGTCCTGTGTGTGAAGTGTGTTTTCCCTGAGAGAAAAGACATAAAATCTGTCGCAGCACAAATGTCATGAGATTGCAATTCACCACTTGTCCACCAGCTGTCACCCCCGATTTTCCCTCCTGTGTTCATCACCTGTCTAATTCACCTGACTGCCTCTCCTGCTTCCAATTGCAGAATCAGCCTTTTGCCTATTTCTACCACTCAGCTCCCATTGTTAACTTAGAGATCGTTGATGATGTGTGTTGCAGTTCATCATCAGATTTAGCCATTTTCCTGTTTTCTCTGCCTGCCTACCTGCTTCAGTGGCTTCACCTGTATGCTTGATCACAGTTTGCTTGTTTAGTCCTTGGATTTGTCTTCTATTCTGCCTGCCTCTCTGATTCAAACGTAATTATTTTTAATTTTCCCAAATTATGTTTCAACATTATCATTTGTATTTTTAGTGCATTTGAGTCCATCTCCTGTAACCGCCCTGTGACTATTGTGATTTTTCTTTTTTCTTTTCTGGACTTGTTTCATTTATTATTTTTTTTTCTGCACTGATTTGCATTATGAATTCCTAGTTTTAAAAAATACAACGGGATCTTTAGTCGCTTTTGCACTGTAGGAACTTTTTCAGGGATTCAGGAACGTTTCCTTTGTTTCTCACTGAGGAACCAGAAATTATTGTTTGTCTGTTTTCATATGATCACAGTTCATTATTTGCCCAGCCGTCACCCATGAATTTCCCTCACCTGCACAGCCACCTGACTTCCTCACCTGCTCACATTTCCCTAATTTACCATGTGTTGATCTGTACGAACCAATTTCCTTTATTTCCTGCTAGATTGTCTTCACATTCAGCCATTTACCCATTTATCTGCCTGCCTGTTACCTGTATGAATCCTGCCTGCCTCAGCCCTTTTTGGATTTGTCTGCCTTCCTGTTTTCTGAAATAAGCCTGCCTTTCACCCACAGATCTGCAGAAAGATGTACAACACAATGAATGCTATTCTGGGATACCAAACTAACATGGCTCCTTAGTCCAAAACCAAGGAAAATTCCCAAGTTCAAGAAAAGATACCTGCAGTGCAAAAAGAGTTAATGACTCTAAATACTCTTGTAGTCCAAAACCGACATAATTTCAGTTATATCTCTCTTCTCTTCCTTAGCAGGTGACAACATGGATTATGGACGTTAGCTACAACAGGCAGTTTTTAAAGTCAGTTGTGCACATCCAGATGCCAAGACCTCCACCTGAGCCCCTAAAGCTCTAAAGTGCTTAATTGATAATACAGAATAAAAACCTGCACAGAGTGAATCACCAGGCTGCGTATTTGAAACGTGGGAAAACTGCAGCACTGTTGGTGGGTCTCTGGTGTAACCAACCCCCTGCCAAATTTGTAATCCATGCATACTATTAATATCATTCAGGTTTCGTGCTCTTGCTGTGCACATGCTCTATATAATGGGCAAAACCACAACTTAAGAGCAATATCAGTGGGGTATAATTTTTTCGAAATTGTTCTGAAAGCCACATAACGTTAAAGGTTGTATAAATCAAACCAAAACCAGACTGGGAGGGTGTTTTAGAGCTGCTCTAAGGAAAGCCCTGATCCACCACCCGCATCGAATACAGCACAGAAACAGGTTCTCGGCTCTTAATGAGAGAAGGGGGGAGGAGGGNACCCGCATCGAATACAGCACAGAAACAGGTTCTCGGCTCTTAATGAGAGAAGGGGGGAGGAGGGTGACGAGACTTGCGTGGCCTACGTGTGCGCGGCCCACTGCACCCAAACTAAAGAGGGGATGGTGGTCTCCCCATCAGCAGACATCAGGCTCCAGCAGGGAGAATAAGCTCAGTGTGTCAGGTGTTGGTGGACAACCAGGGCTGGTTAGATCCCTACTTATCAGAGAATGAGGCCTCCATGGTCAGTGAATCTGCCAGAAGTGATGCCCTGATCCAATTAGAGATCAGTTTGTGAGTGTATCTGAGTGCCTTTTGTGTGCGTGTCTTTATTTGTGCAGTTGTAAACCTCTTGTACACCAAAAGGCTTTTTTTCTTTTATTTAATTTTAAAATAAACAAAGGATATAAACTCTACAAGATGCAGGTTTTGCGCAGTAAAACAGGAAAATAACAAACCTGATTGAGGTCTGAGGGATCCAAGACCCATTTATTTCCCATAGTGTCTCTACATCAACGTCGGCTCTGTCGCACAGTGAGCTTAAAGCCTGCCAGATTTCCTCGTGTGTTCCTCTCATCAGATAACCACCTAAGCGCTCGAAGTTCATGAATGAAGGCCCAGATGTGCACCATATGCAGATTTGTAATCATGAAGGGTGGGAAATCTGCTGAAGTGAATGACTGCTGAGGGAAACTGACATGCAGGGAAATTCACACACGAGATGAAAACACATCTCTGGCATGGTGATTCCTGAAGTGGCTAATGAGGCGACAGCAGCTCGTAAAGGAGAAAAGCGGCAGCAGGGGTGGCCCCACACAGATTACCCACTCGTTCGGTTTTAGGGATCGACTTGGTTTTGGTTTCTGTGGTTCTGGAGCCTTGCAGAGAGCAAAAAAAAAAAAAAAAAAANAAAAAAAAAAAAAAAAAAAATCACTTGTTGGCTTGTGAGATATAAGAAATCATCATCTAGAGGAAGCGAAAGGGGGAGTGTATACATTCCCAGGATCCTGTATTCCCTCAAAGTATTTTTGTAATCCCAAAAGAGCTCTGTGTTTCCTCAATATGTTTAATTTGGATAGTAATTCTTCATTTTACATTGAACCGACATGAGATTGAAGGAACATCAGCGGATCCCAGCCCAGCCTAAGCTTTCTAAGAAGCAAGACAAGGATAAACTTCCTATTAAAAAAATGTAGCATGTAAGGGAAAGGATGGGGAAAAAAACCTCAACACAGGCAAGTAGCACTCCTCAAACGGTCAGGTAAGAGGGGAAGCAGGTAAGATATAAAATAGAACAATTGAGCCCTGATCCTGCAAGAAGATCTCAAATCCAAAAATATGATGTCACTCTGTAATCTTAAACATGAGTGAGATGATCTGAAGGAGGGAATCAGCCACGTGTCCTATAGCTGTGATGGATGGGTCACGTATGTTGATAATTTTAGACTGATAAGGGTGTTTGTTCTTTCATCAGTTTCTCTCGTGGATCAAGTTTTCAAGCCTTAGCACCAGCATTGAATAAACTTTGAATAACTGGATGGGGAATCTCTAAATTAAAATGTAATTAAGCTGTTGTGGACCTTTAAAGATGTGTCAGAAAGCAGTAGCTTCTGTAATTATTTGTGCTTTTTTTATGTCTGAAACTAAATTCTTCTTTGCAGATGTTTGAAAATTTGGATATGGGCCACTTAAAAAGAAGATGTAAAGAGGCTATCAAAAAATTGGATACAGGCAAAAAAAAAAAAAAAAAAAAAAAAAAATCTGTTACATAAATGCATCAAGCCTCCAATTAGATCTGAGCAAATGTGCTGCAGTGACACGATGATCAAACTCCAGATCAGCATGTTTTTGTCATTCAACACTTTTTGATATGATCTTGCGGAGCCTCACTCCTCCTTATCCAACAAAAGCGAGACAGCACAGCCCAGCCCGTTTGCGGCCGAATTGCCTATTGTAATTTGAAACATGCTTGAGAACCCCTCCATCCCCCAACCCGCAGCTTCCATCCTCACCCATTGTCAAATGCAGCAAGACAATTAAGACCACATTAGATCTTTTCAAGCACTTGTAATTTCATAAGAGTGGGCTTTTTTTTCTCTTTTCCCTTTTTTTTTTTTTTTTTTTTTGAGAATGAAATGGGGGAAACCCGCGGTTCCTCAAGAGCCACTTGGGAAAGATGGGAAACAGATATTAACCCTGCCAGTGATGGTTCTCCAAGAGGCCTTCACACTCAAAGCCCTCCATCCCACCAGCACCTCCGCTATGGGACCACACACACGGACACCTGCACCATCTTACACACTCACACACACTCACAATTCTAGGATCCTATATTCAAACAGAATGCCACACATTCCCTATTCAGCCGTGTGTTTAAGAGAGTGAGAAACTGCAATCGACCTTGACTGATTTCCTGTCTTTGATTTGATTTATTTCGAACATGCTGTAAATATGCAAACAAATAAGAGAAAACAAGAGTAACAAATAACATGTAACATCAATACCTAGCAAACTCTCAAAACACAAATTCTCATGTCGACATAAATAAACATCAAGCAAAAAAAGATATTTACATGCATTACATGTTCGAAAAGGAGTAGGAAGAAGTATACACTTATTAAATCCTACCCCTTCTCCATCACTNTACATGTTCGAAAAGGAGTAGGAAGAAGTATACACTTATTAAATCCTACCCCTTCTCCATCACTCAAACAATTAGCTCAGTTTTAACATGTATACAATACATAAACCAGGGATGGGCAACTTTGATGAGGACAGGGGCCATAAAATTTCATTCTCATGGTCAAAGGTCCACACATTAAATAAAACAAAAAATAAGGGAGATTTTCTGGGACCCCCAGACCGATCCGATCTCATTCTGTCATTGAAAGCTTTGTACCATGGAATGGATGGTAACATTGCATCAATATTGACCAAGAGACCGAGTGTCCTCTGCTGATTGGTACTGGTAATGGTGGTAAAGGAAAACACTTTTTATAATTTTCATTTTTATTAATTGAGAAGTCATCCAAGGNGGTAATGGTGGTAAAGGAAAACACTTTTTATAATTTTCATTTTTATTAATTGAGAAGTCATCCAAGGACCTGATAGATCAAAGGTGCAGGCCGTATCTGGCCCGTGGGCCGCCAGTTGCCCATCCCTGACATAAACAGTCTTTCTAGCACTAAACTACTACTCAAGTATCCATCCAAAGCTACTCAAGTATTCATATGTTATGACTATGAAAATGTTTTTTAACTAAAAGCATAGAAATATGACTACAGTTACAGCATGACTGACCTATTTTGTTAAAACAATTATAGAATGTACACATTATATTTCATGCATTTGATTCTTGGCTTTGGGTTCTGCTGAGCTTTAGCATGCCCCCCGTTCAAAGACCTGGGCCTCTCCGTTTTGGCCCTGTTCCCCCATTTTGTCTCATGTGAAATGGAAATGATGTATTGTCCTAATTAGATGAAAAAATATGACTAATCCTCCCAGCATGCACCACTTCTGAGAAGGTTTATTATTTTAGCTGAAGGTGCTACTCTGTTTTATTTACTTTGATCCTGTATGTTTCTGACTCTTTGGTAATCAGAGGTAGAAAGTCATTTCATTGTTATCACAACTGCAGCCGCGGCGGCCAGAGCTTGACACAAGACGTTAACCCGTCTGTAATGGAGAGGCCTTCGCCGGCTCAGCGGCCTGGCCCACACGGCCCGCCACCTCAGAGGAACATACATCAGAGGGCGAGGGCTTCATTACAGTCCGCCCCTGAAATGAGAGCACATCAGCAGAGGTGTGGAGAGTGGCCGTGGGGGACTCGAGGGGAAACAGAGTCAAAGGAGCAGGCTGGCCCGGCCTTTGAGGATTAAGCCTTGAAAATCAAAAGAGAATGAGTGATGGTGTGATTTGAGCCGACGCCTCCTGCTTTAATCATCGCTTTAAATCAGCGTGTTTCAGACAAATATATGAGCGTGGATTTCAGCAGCAGCACATTTCTAAATGAACGGAAAGTCGCTCGGCTTTGTTTGTTTTTCTCTGCACGTTCTGTCATTTCGCTTTCGTTCATCTTCCTCCCCCTCCTCTTCAAGAGTGGCATTGCGTGAGTGGCAGCATTTCACCTTGACCCGCCTGATTGACCCCGGCGATGGCAGTGAAAAAATCCCTCATCAGTGTGAAACGTTGCCATGGTTTCGGCTGAGCTGAGACCCCTCGTCGTGGGCAAAAGGGACTGTGGGGATTTACGTGCCCCTCCTCTTTCCATTGCACCGTTCCTCTCTTCCACGGCTCCACGCCATGACCATGTGGGGCTGCATCATGTCTGCTGGCCTTCTCACACGATCTCAGCGCTATTGCGTGCAGAGGCTGCACTGAGAGCATCGCATTTTCACCCTGCTACCTTACGCATGAGTAGGCTTGGGAGGGGCGGATGGAGGGAGGGAGAGGTCAGAGAAAGAGGGGAGGCTGATGTAGGTTGATAGCGGACGATGATGAGATGCAGAACAAAGGTCATGTAACTCGCTGACCATTAAAAAAACAACAGAGCGAATGAAAGATTGGAGGTTAAGAGATAAGAAACAAGATGAGAGACAGAGAGGCAGGAAATCTCCTGATGCATTATTCAGTTCATACACAGACAGTCGGTAGAGTACTCTCTGAGGTATTACGCACACACACACACACACACACACACACACACACATACATGCACGTACACATGCACACAGACTCCCAGACAGAGTGAAAGAGTAGCCTGGACTCTCAAACCACAAACACACACGCATGCTTCCTCTCTGTCCTTCTCACACACTATGACCACACACACACACACACGCACACACACGCACGCACACACACACACACACACACACACACACACATAAGTACACACAAACACATGGTCATTGACTCATGATGCAAAGGCAACGAGGAACCAACAGCACATGCACACACCAAATGCATCATGACTATTTTATATATGCTTTCACAATATGTAGTTTAATATATATATATATATATATATATATATATATATATATATATNATGTAGACGTATATATATTTATATTTATATATATATATACACACACACAAATATACACTGTATATACATCTATAGTCTGTTGAAATCTTCATAAATATGCATATCTGCATTTTGACTGCAAGAGGAATTATACAATATGTTTATTCTTTTAGTTTAACATTTATTTGAAGAGTTCATCTTCAAAAATAATAAAATTGTAAAAAAAATAAATAAATAAAGAAAATCATGTTTTTTTTAACTGTGCATTCCCAGTAATATCAATCAAACTGATGTTTGGTTAAAAAAAAAAATCTAAATAAATTAACAAAAAACACAAGTAATGTAAAGTTTGACTGTTTTTACCTGGAATGCACAATAAAAAAATATGATTTTAAAATTTGCCTAAAAAAAAAAAAACAGAGCTTATGCAGCTTTACAAAGGAACTTTTCATTATGCTGTACATACTTTCCAGTGTTTGTCATGGACAATTTGTGTACACAACATAGTAAAAGCAAAAATTAAATTAAATTAAAAATAAATAAATAAATCACATGATTATGATCCAAACAAGGTAAGAATATGACCTGTATGTATGAAATTATAGTATAACTACACTTTGTAGACTTTGCATCAGATTGCGTCAATCTTGGAAAAGATATTTCAACCGACCCAAAGTATCTAAAGTATGTACAAGTGTGTACTTTATCTGTACCCTTGATAAAGTACATGCATAATGCGATATCGTGCAGCGTGTCGGTGTGCGTAGAACGTGAAAACGAGACGCTGCTTTAATTGTCAAAGTAAATCTTACCACATGATAAATGAGTAATTTGGCGGTAAGTTAGAACGTGTGGTTTCTAACACTGTCCTACCTTCTCTTTTTTTTCTACTTTAAGTGCTTTTTTCCACCATTTGTAGCACTTTCACCCCTTTAGAAAAACACGATTATCACGAGCATGAAGAGCACCACAATTATTCACAGCCTGCTCTTTCTCAAGTTAGGAAATCGCCTTGAAAATTAGGCAGGCCTGCAGAGTGTTTGCCACTTAAGACCCCAGCCTGTGTGTGTGTGTGTGTGTGTGTGCAGACATGGAAACTCCACCAAGCATGCTGTCAGATGTCAGACCGTAACGTAAACCAATTTTCAAAAGTGTTTCAGCTTTAATTGTGTTAAATAACAATAACAGCCATTTTTTAATGTATAACTTTAGGAACAACGTATTATTTTATAATGATGAAATTACGAAAATGATGTAAAACACGTTCAGAGATGGAAAATCCTTCTTGGCTTTTGTTGCATTGAAAATAATTCCAGAGGTGACTTGGTTTTTGTTGGCTGAGGGTCAAAGGTCACAAAATGAACTTCATCTCCAACATTTACACACATTTTATTCTGTATGACTTATATCTAAATTATTTCTGATTTATTGTGTTTAAAGTAATAAAACATGGTCAGCTGAATGGTGGAAAAGGAAATATCACACAGCTAGCATTGACTTAGCATTAGCATGTTAACTCTACTGCACTCTACTCTTCTCATGCCTGTGTTTGCTACTCTACTCTATTCTACTCTGCTCTATTCTTCTCTACAGTGCTGTTATGATATTAAAGATGTTTGTGACTCTGCTCTACTGTGCTGTGCTACATGCTTTAGCATTTCCTTATTCCACTCTACTGTACTCTACTCATGTTCCATTCTACTCTCTACTTGACTAAACTTTATGCTACTCCTGCTCTACTCTACTCTACTCTACTCTACTCTACTCAATCTTGCTCTACTCTACTGTAATCTACGCTACTCTACTCTACTCAGTCCTGCTGTACTCTGCTCAATCCTGCTCTACTCTACTCTTTTCTACTCTACTCTACTATACTCTACTCAGTCCTGCTCTACTCTACTCAATCCTGCTGTGCTCTACTGTACACGTCATGATATAAGCAATGACATGTATGACATTCTGAATGTAGCTACAACAGTCTGACCACTTCTGTTGTTTAAATGTTAGAAACAGACGTGTTGGAGATGAAATAACGGTTGGTGTTTTTAGGTGTTGGAGCTTTACCTGTTTTTGTTCATTGGCTCTCTCCGTCTCTGCCCCCTTTGGCTATATTTCATAACCTAATGCATTTCTACAACCACACCACTCACACACGCAATAAACACTTTCAAGTTGTCACTCGTGACAATTTGTTTGACTTTTCGTTTACGCGGCACAAAAAAGCCTTTTCCACCTAGGATATCCCCACGCTGTGCTGATGTGAGGCTGCCTCTCTGTTTACAGCAGGGAGTGAAGTTATATCCCCTAAGTGTTGTTTTACTGTGAAATCTCCTCACAGTGGGAAATGATGTCACCCTACAACGAGACGCAGGTCAGCTCATAAAAACAAAGGATATTCTAAACAAGCTATTTGTTGACAAACCATAAAAATGACAAAAGCAGAAATGTGTTACCACCCAAAAACACTGAAGCTCATGGCTATTGAGTCACAGCTCAGACCAGCCGCACAACTCTTTACTTCCCACAGCATCTGGAGAGCAAAGTTTAATCAAAAATGTTTATTCAGGCTGCAGCAATGTTATCCTGTACAAACACATTTTCATTTTTTTAAAGGATCCATTACATTACATGATATATATAAACAAAACCGGATACGTAGTCGCTGCGCTGCGTTTTCTAGAATATGAGTGATAGTAATGATTAAAGGGCCATACCATCCATTTTGCAGGTTTGAACTGAATACAGGCAGTCCCCGATTTACGAACGTCCGACTTACGAACAACCTGTACTTATGAACCGACCGCCATAAAGCCTATTAAATTAAAAATGCAAGTTACATACAATGATTCGTAGTAATGAGCTACTTTATGACGCACGTCAAAACTTTGCGTGTCGTCAGCAGTGCAGAGTTCATACATTTTTATTATTATTATTATGTACTGTATTATTACTATTATTATGGTACTGTACTGTATTATTATGTTTACGGTTTCTTATGCATAGAAATGTAAAATATATACACTAGATACGCACCTAAAAATATAGTAATGTAATGTAGCTAGTAAAATATATACGCTAGATACGCACCTTACGTAACTGTTCCAACTTATGCACAGATCCGACTTACGAACAGCCGTGGGAACAGAACTCCTTCGTAACCCGGGGACTGCCTGTATATTCAATTTTCATACATGTAACTCTACTGACAACCATTTCCCAAAGGATAAAACTGTATTTCAGCTTTCCTGATATTTTGCAAAATCACAATCTTTCAAAATCAAATAGTCAAGTAATACACCCACCTTAAAAATCCATGCTTTTTACTGCGCTTAAATGCTAAAATTATGAAACTGCTACAAAAAAAACCAAACCTGAATACACGTCTTGTTGGCAATGATGGATTACCTATCCCAAGAATGTTTCAAGTATCAACAAGTTGATTTTAATCACAGAATGAACTGAAACCAATGGAGGTCTGGAAGGTAGGAAAAACATTTTAATTCACCGTTCCAGTAGTATGCTTTGGGGAATTATTGTCAGTGAAATTATGCATATGAAAATTGAATGTATTAGGCTCAAACATGCAAAATAGATGGTATGGTCCTTTATTGCTTTAATTCACTATTTAGTGCATTGGAGAAGTTTTTGTGTCTTTAAAAAGCAAAGCACTTTTTGTCGTATTATTCACAAAGCTCAACATGTTCAGAGCATCAAAGAAACAAAATGTTTTTGTCTTTGAAGTACGACCAGAAACACGAGCTGAAATGATTATGAGAAGCAATGAAATCATTAATGTGGTAGAATGGACGTTTTCCTGCTGTCAGCACACACACACACACACACACACACACATCACAGCACTGATGCTTACATTCTGCAGAGAATTGAGGCCATTCAAAAGAAAGAGAGACAGATGAACAGCTTCAGACACTGGCACACACATGCACAAATGTTTATACACACGCATGCACGCACACACACACACACACACACACACACACACACACGGACACTCTCTGTCTCTCTCCTGCACACACACACACACACACACACACTTAAACACACATTGTTCCTTTGGGATCTGAACTCATTCACAAGTCTTATTATGCCACGTTTTCAGGTTTTTCCTTTTCATGTGTCATTGTGTTTCTGCAGCCTTTTAGGTGGTTTTCTTTTATTCTGAGTAACACACACATGCACACACACACACATAGGTTCCTCCAAACACCACTTCACCTCCTTTAGATCCCTTTAGCAGCAATAACAGCCCACTGTATGGTTTTATAATCCATACCTGTGGATTTATGCTTTGGCAGCTTCTTTACATTATTTGCAGAATCATCTCAGGATCTGATTATTTGCAGATTTTCAGAGATGAATCATGCCAGGTTGTGCGTGAGAAGATCCCGTCTGTTGTTAATTTGGTTTCTAGGTTTGTTTGTCTTACTCATCCATGTGTGTTTGAGAAGCAGAATCTATACAGTAAGTGTGTATTGTATAAATCCTTTTGATAATATTAGACAATAAACACATTTAGTCAAGTTGCAATATCCACCGACTCATGCATTGTGCAATATTTGCCTTTAATTTACTTCTTGCAATATATTGATGAAGATTCTCAGTCATCCAGGCAGTATATGCTGTATGAAAACTCAATCAGGTCAACTGGATTCAAGTTTTTTTTTAATTCTGAAACATTTCACCATCCATCCAAATGGCTTCATCAGTCAGAAAATTGAAAATTGAATTGAATATATTAGACTCAAATATACAAAATGGACGGTATGGTCCTTTAATGCTTTAGTTCAGTGTTTAGTGCATTTTCTGACTGACAAAGCCATTTGGATGGATGGTGAAACGTTTCAGAATTTAAAAGAAAACTTGAATCCAGTGGACCTGGCTGAGTTTTCATATAGTTTTCACACATCTTAAGACCTAAATTAGGATATTATGCGTTTAACTCTTTTTTTTTTTCAGAAAATGAATTCAACCCTAAGCCTGTTATTTATCCTCCACAAGATCTCCAAATGTTTTCCTCACATGTTGCAGTGATGCGAGTCAATCTGAGCCCCAAATCCCAGTTTGGCTTCATCCTAATTCCCCAACGCAAGATGCATATGCAGATTGCACATGCTCTTGTGGAAATCCAGGCACTTGTGGTGAAGGGTCCTGAAAAGTCTCCTGAAGTGGCAGACTCTGCGGCCTAATTAACATGCCAGAGGTGTTAATTGGCAGCTGGCAGCAGTCAAAGCTTAGCAGGTGAGCACCAGGACTTGTTGAACTCAGATGGCTGAATAGCATGAGAAGTCGCTGGAGGTTTGCGCTGCGGAGATTTGCAAATCAATGTGCGCGGCTGGAGGTTAATTTGGATGTTGGAGAAGTCTGACATCATGTTTCCAACCTCATTTAGGAGGTTAAAGCACCATTTTCTCAGGTTGTTTTGTGCCCAGAGAATTTAATTACAATATTTTAATCTCATAATTGTCCTGCTTTTTCTGAATCTGGTGATATGTTATCTGCTGAGTTGCATAAAAAGTATAAAAATGGAAAATTTGCTGTTTTGGTATTAAAATTGTTGTGGAATTTCATTACAAATTGAAACAAATGACAGCTTGATTTTCATATTTGACGTAATCCACCTGTTATATTTACAATATGAAAAGCCTTTTACTCTTCCCAGCATAAACTCACATTACAGATGATTAAGACTTTCAAAATGTTATTATGGGATGTGCAATAAGAAATGAATGGGGATTACTTTAAATGCGATTTTGCATCAGATAAACGCAGATCCATCTGGCGTTAAATACATGTTCCCACATTACCGTAATGACATCAGCAGCGTGGATTTTGTCAAAATGATGGTTGTGAAACTCGTTGCGTGATAATTGTTAAGCGAGGGGAGGCGGGATGAAAGAGTCAAACAGGTGATTTATCGTGGGATCAAACGAGATTTAATTGACATCATATGTGAGATGATAAAGAAAATGAAACTGCGTGATTATTCAAAGTCACACACTTTTGTTTTTTTGTTTTTTGTTTTTTTTTGGCCTTTATGGACGAAGTTGAATTACCCATTTCCAATGTAAGATTGTTATTTCCAAGAATTTTTCCTGTCACAGGGGAGTAGGTATTTTTCTCTAATAATATAATTTTTGTTCATTACTTACGCATTTCTTGCTATTATGACATAATAACTTTGTATTAGGCCACTGTTACATTGCTATTTTGTTGTTATGTAACTTTTTCTTATTATTTCTAATTAAGTTATTTTTTCCTGTTATTGCACAGTCACGATGACTGAGATAATGTGTTTATGTTTTCAAACTCATCACAAAATCAGACATTAATAACTATAAATATCTCATTTTCAATAATTTCTTTTTTCTTAACATGTCATCACTTTCAATTATGACCTTCACACTTTGGTATATTTTGCATATACCTTGATTTGTTTGGTTAATTTTTTTTTTTTTTTTTTTTGGATAAGATCACATCTTAGGAAATTTTCTAGGCATAATATTTCTATGATTGTTTTGGGATAACAAAAAAGAAGTTATTTTATATTTGCAACATTAACCACAAGACTACTTTATGCTCAAATTGTCCCACAAATGATGCAATGATTCAGCTGAGTTTCTAGGTTTTCCTCCGTCAAATAAATAAATAAACTGACGTTTAATTGGCCCTCGTGGCAGTTGTAATTAAGTCGGTTGTAATTAAGTCAGTATTAGTTGAAATTAGAATAAAGAATAGTTTTTGGTTTTTATTTTCCTTATTTGAGCGGGGATCAGGATGCTGTGGATGATTGTTATGTGCTGGATTGTTTTTTATGTACCAACCATCTTTACCATAAACAGAAAGTTCCAAATATCCATGTGCTTGTTTGCAGCTGCGCCGAACGTTTTGAATTATTCCAACATGTGACCAATTAAAGGACCTCCAGTGAAATTATGGCGATTTTGTGAGTTAGTTTTTATTTATTTATTTATTTTTTTTCCATTTACTAGTTAGGCCACTTTGGAATCCAGTTCTGAAAATAAATAAATAAATAAATAAATGTATTTATTAACTGAGATTAAGAGGGATTATTTGACGTGTTTTTATAAATGTTACTAAAGATGCATAAATAAATACATAAATAAATAAATGTAATCTGTGGAGTTCCCCGCTTACATCATCTCAATAATCATCACTGGGAAATTACCGTAATAAAATTAAATAAAATTTCCTGTGAACAGACTGATAATTCACGTTATGTTACATCAAGTTGGTCAGATGTTCTTCTGTTAACACACACACAGAAAGAGAGAGAGAGAGAGAGAGAGAGAATTGCTCTTTCAGCAATTAGCCACTTACACCCACATGCAGTTTTGGAGAAAAAACATCTTTAGCAGTTTGCGGGAAAACAAAACATTCATATTTAAACAGATTTTTCATCAGCTTGACTGTTCAGCATTAATATTTTACTTGTGATGCTAAAGCCAAGAAACACAGTTTAGCCCTATGAGTCAGACGATGGCAGTTTCTGGTTATGAATGAATAATAATAAAATAAAAAATCTGTTCGGTCACTGCAGATCCTGTAAATTTATTACATTACAAGATTTTTCAACCTTCAAGGGAGGTATAATAATTACAGAGAAACACACTTAGAATCCTGCTGTGGGCAAACAGAAGAGGTCCAGCCTGTGCGTCATGCGTAACAGTAAGCAGACTAAATGATGAATAATTCATTTACGCCACAATTCAGGCGCTGACTGTGATTTCTGTTATGGAAAATTCCCACTTTGGACCATGTTAGCTGCAGGCCAGGAAATATCAATACCAAAAATATCAATATGTCAGTACATTTAATAATGCTCTTAAATGGATGAATTAAGGATGATTAAGGAAAATTAGTATTTTCTGTCGAAGTTTCCATGTTTGGAGAATATTCTTTGTTTTTCAAGAAAATAAAACTCAAAATAACAAATAACACACAAAAAAATTTAATTTTTCCACATGTAACAGCAAAATAATAACAGCAAAACCCCATATTCGATTTTTTTTAGTGTTTCTCCGCCACCAGAACACAACTTGTGCCCCTCACAAACAAGCTCATGTATTATATTTATATATTAAGAGATATGAGCATACAAGTTTCAAAGATCTTTTCAGTTTGTCTTGTTTTTTTTTGTTTTTTTTTTTTNTTTTTTTTTTTTGTTTGTTTTGTTTTTTTTAGCTTCCATTTTGCTAAAATTCGCGAATTTGACTCCTTTAACCCTTTGGAGTCTCAAATCTTTTATTTTTCTACAGAATGTTTCATTCAAAAAAAAAGAAAAAGAAAAGAAAAAAATCCAGTGTAAAAGAATTTAACAAAAAGTCTAAAATGCATGAAAAAAGTTGTCAATTATCTACTTGATTGTAGAGATTCTAGAAAATAAAAGAAAGTCTCAAAAAAAATAAATCAGCAAACAGAGTCAAAATGACGTCAGCCTGCAGTTTTGTTTTTTTTTTTTAGGTTCTTGCAGCATTTTCAAAACCAGGTCTAAGCATCCTTTATGACCGAAAACGCGTCACAGCTGGACCTGCTTTGCTCCTTGCACCGTTGCACTGGTTCCAGTCAGGCCAGTTTGGAGTTTGAAGTGGAAAAGCTCCGGTGGGCGAGCACGTTGACCTCAGCTGAACCGGAGGATGCAGCACCGAACTGCTCCTCAATAAATCCATTTTCTCAAACCTGCGCTTGTCTCACAGGGATCAGCGTGTTTATCCTGAGTCAGGCTGCTCCAAAACCAAATCACAAAATAGGCCTACTGGGGATTTAAAGGCACAATCCGTGATCCACGGATAAACAAGAGGGCAGACCCACGTCTAAAACTTCAAATCACTCCCACACTGACACGAGACAACAGCTAAACCTCACTTATTCTTTCTGAATAAATACTTACATTAAAAAGTAGCACAAAACTCAGCTGACAAGAAACGCTGCAAATTTGTTTAATCTATAACTCAAATTCTTTAAATAGGTGTAAAGTTTAGTGTGTAGACATTTGAATGGTGCTGAAATTAACTAAAACGATAAATATTATGATTAAAATGTAATTTAGAATAAGCTTTATTCAATCACATGGAGGGATTTCCTCAATAAAAATTGATTAATGCAGTGACCATTATTCTATTTAGAAATACTGACACTTGTTGAAAAAAGTGAAATTGTTCGTTCATTTCACAGAAATAAAAGATTTTTTTTTAAATCAATGTAGGACTAAAATTTTCCCAGTTTTGTTGATACTATACACTACACTCCATTTTGATGTAAGAAAACATGAAGGAAATTCCGTTTTCCCTGTGGGAGATCACGCTGCTGCCCACAGAAGCGATCTGCCGCAGTTTGCAAGAAGAAACTTTCCCAAGATTGTTATCGGTGAAATGATCCAGTAGATCCAGATGACTGAAGGCGATCTGATACGTTTCTGCAGCCAAAATGCCAGCAGGCCGCTCGGTGGAAAGATAAGGTGCGTTAGGAAATGTTTGTTTCTGTGTTTAGTCAGATTTAATGGCAAAGTAAACTTATCTTGAAAAGCATAATGAATAGCCATTAGAAGTACAAAGGGCTCCAAATGGTTCGCGTTCAGGGGAAAATTCTGGTGTCATATCGGAATTGCCAGTCGAGTAAACCAATTTTCTCCACAGAGGAATAAACACAGACTCAACTGAACCGCAGCGATCAAGCAGAAAGTCTGCAGGAATCACAAAGTGTTTGCCAAAGTGCTCCAGACTTCTTCAGCAATTAGGCGCGTTTTGCTTTGAAAAGTGAAGGAAATGGCTTTGCTGCTGTTAAATGTCAGCAGAAACGCGCCAGAGGCAGAAAGTGACGCATTGTTTGTGTTTATGCTTCCAGCAGGCCCGGATCTGCCTTTTCAGGGGTCCAAAAAAGGTTTCAAATTGGGGGGGGGNTTTAAAAATCTGAAATGCTAACTTTTTTTTTTTTTAGTTTTCTTTCCTTCTCCTCTTTCTCCTCTTCCTTTTCTTTGCTCTTTTCTTCATCAGGATTCTTGAGTAAAGATTCTGATAAGGCCGACCTGACTTTGTTTTGCTTAAATTCCAGCACAGCCTTTACACTCAGAAATAGAGATTGAGAAATAGATGTTTTTCAAGATTATATATATTTTTTACTTCTCATAAAATTAAAATCTGTTTAAGAATAACCCTCAGTAGAGGTCCCCTAACACCCACTTATGTTGCTTAATATCCAGTTTAGCTCATCAAAGACCCAAATAAATCCATGTTTTCCATTGATATCATCTCTCATTATTTTATTTTATAGCATTAATTTTAACATTTTATTGGCGCAATTAACCTCACTTTTTAAAAATCTGGCCCAGGGTAAAATATTTCCACTTTTCTCTTAGCAGTGGTTCTCAAACTTGTGTCACAGGTGGTACTTGAAGGTACCTTGTGGTTTTTCTGCAGACAAAACAATTGAAACCTATGGAAATTCTGTTATTGTGGAAAATGCTGCACAAATAAAGTGGATTTCATTAAGAAGTTTTTAAGTTTAATTATTAGTCTTTTTTTTTTTTATTAAGAATTAGATTTTTTTTTTTTAAATAGCCTAAATCTTCCATTGTGTTCTATAAGTGAGTCATTCAGTTAAAACTTATATTCTACTCCAGTTAAGGCAATAAATTGATTTCTTAGTGAATACATGCATAAACATTAAAAATAAGATGCTGTGATGAAAGTTATTTAATCTTTGGTGTTGCAGAGTTGTGCTGTGATGTGATGCAGTTGCACAATAACAGTAAGTTTTGATAAAAACTTCACTATGAACATGAAAAAGTGGGTTTAAACTGTAAGTTTACTTGTTTTAAAGTCGGTTCAACGTTTGTTTCTTTCACACACATGTTGTAATCAGCTTCAGTCCAAAGCATGAAAAGCAGCATCTGCAGGAATTCCCTCAGGTCAGAGCGAAAGCTGTGTTATGAGGACCTTCTTAACAGCCTTTGCCTCACTGACCTTTGACCCTCCCCCAGTCCTCTTTAGTGAAGGAGAATAATCCACATAACATGGATTTAAACAAACAGTGTAATCCATAACGCTCAGCCGTTACACACCATCTCATTCAGGTTATGAGTCCTGCTGCTGTTGTGGATGATGACTTGTTTCACCACTTTATCGTCTTTTGGCGGGAGGCGTTATAGTTGTAATCCCTGCGATAACATTCGTCAAATTTAGGTGGGAGTGAGATTTCTGTGATTCCCCTCTAAATCAGCTAAAAATCTTATAAATAAAAAGAAAATGGGGTTATTATTTCCCAGTAGAGAGCTTCAGTACAGCTGTGTTTGTAGCCCATGCACCTCTGCCCCGGCCGGCCTCCCCACTGCTTCAAGCCTCAGCAACCCCCCCTCCTTCCTCCTTAAAAAACTTCATCAATATTTTGGTTGACCTTTGACTTGACCTGCACAATTGAACAATGGGATTTTGGGTACACTAAATGGCCTGGCTTTGCCATGGAGGGCAGACTAATGAGAGGATGTCGTCTTTAGTTTATAGTTCAGTCCAGGAAGCAGTGGAGCAGAAAAACAACCCGACGTTCCGTTAAGCTGCCTCACGCAAACTTTCAAAGAAGGGGGCACTTGGAATCGGACTATAACTCCGCCCCTCAGGTTAATCTCGCTCTGATACTTGAGGTTTGCTGTTTTTCAGGTGTCTTTTTACTTTTTTCCTACAATTACTTTTGCATTATACCAAAAACAAAGCCTTTCTGCAGGTTTACATGAACACTTGTGGTGTGTTAGTGAGCCTGTGTGTGTGTGTGTGTGTGTGTGTGTGTGTGTGTGTGTGTGTGTAAGCTGTCTTTGTATGTTTAGCTGTGTTATTGATGTACTTTTCCCTCGGTCTTTCCCGTGTTGCTTTTTCAGTCTCCCAGCTGGAGGAACAAGTGACCACTGAGCCACTTTTTAATAAGAAAGAATGACTGACTGTCGCTCTTCTGGATCAAAGGTCACACGTATCGAAAATATCATGTATGATCAGAGCCAAACTTGAAACCTGCAAACCAATCTCCTTTGTTATAAATGTAAGACTTATGATTCATATAATTTGTGAAAATGAGGTATATTTCTTTTAAAAACTTCTTCATAGTGGATTTTTATTGTTTTGTGAGAAGCTTAGTAAAAGCAAACAAGTGCATTTATACTGCAGGACTGAGGTTAAAGTCTTAAAGACTGATGCCAAGTAAGAGCTTAAAGGATCATACCTGTGGTTTTTGCATGTTTTAATCCAGTGGCTCTCAAGCATTTTAAGCCAACTTTCATCTCAAAACAAGCAAACCAGAACATCTAAGGCTACATTCACATTACAGGCTAAATTGGCCCAAATTCGATTTTTTTTTTTTTTTTTTTTTTTTTGATGATGATGTGAAAACCAATTAGCAGACTTTAAAAACTTACTTGAGATTTGTAATTCATCAGTCAACATGATATCCACATTAATTTTTGTCGAAGTTAATTTTAATTCTGCATGGAAATGAACGACTGCTCAAAAAGAAGAAAAGGGACATAAAAAAAATGGACAGTATGCATTTGAAAATGGTCAGCAATAATGTAAAGTGCAAAAAACACTGGAATGGTCCTTTAATTGACGCATTGGCAATCTGTCATTGCCACAGTGTTGGTTATAATGGATAATTTGTGTTGTTACTGTTATACATTTGCGTGCCAGTAATATTATTGCTCACACTCCCTCCCCCTATATAAACACATGTAAGTACTAGACACGCACACACACACACACATACAGGCTCCATCTTTCGAGGAACCTCCTCCCACAGCGACAGACTCGATATCTTTCACTCTAATAATCTCTCATAAACGCTGCATGTGGCTTTAGGGTCCCCAAGTGCTCCACGCACGAGATGCTGCACCGCCAAGTCCTATAGGATCCACCTTAAACCCAAAACACACCGCACACACTCATACACATCACCTCCTGTTACTGGTGTTACTCCTCCTCCACATCATTCAGATACATTTCAAAACAACCNCCCCCCCCCCCATGGAAATATATTACATATATTACGTACATAATATAAACATATGCCAATATGAGAAAGATAAATGACCACGCATAAATAAAGCCTCTCTGGGTTATGGTAATATACCTGAACATGTAGTCCATATTAAATATATATATATTTTGAACATAATATCTTAGCTATGTATGCAAAACATATAAAGAATATTGTTTATTTGCAGTATATTTGCAATATATGTAGTGAACTATGCAAAAAAAAATTATGTGTAGATGTGACATACATTAGTGGCAAATATATGTTATATAGATGATGCATATCCTGAATGTGTTTAGCAAACTTTATATGGGTCTTCAGATATATGTTGATGTATGTGTAGCCCATATACTGTGTGTTAAAAATATATTCATTTTGAAAATAACATACTGTAATAAGATAAATTACTTCCATGTGCTAAATATATAAAATAATGTTGCTTCTTCATATATTTGCAATATATGTTGTCATTTATACCAAAAATATAGACTGTGCATAGATGTGTCATACAGTACATAAATGGAAAATATAAGTACATAGATGTTACAGACGTATGTTTAACATATATTTGTGTTTAAATATACTGCATGTAAATGTATGTGTAGCCTAGATATATTAAATATAAGTATATGCAACATGTACCTCAAATAACATATATTTGCCTCTTATATTTGTCAAATCTATATGTGTGTTTTGGCACAGATAACTAACATATATTGTGAATACATGAAGACACATTATAATGTTTTATATATTTTTGTTCATATGTGTTGTAAATGGTGATATCTATATGCATATATATGAAAATATCCCTATTTTGAGTAAATATGGTATTCATATATGACATATATGTTACCTCCACATATATGTATTGCATTTTCATTTTTGGACATACTGGCTGTGCGAGCAGCTGTGTCGTATCTCTCTCTCTCCTCCCATACATGATATAATTTGACTCTTTTCTGGAAATAATTCAGGCAGCGATGGGCTTAACGTGACATTTCTTCATCCACATCATGATAAAAGTCTTGACATATCGGCTGACATGTTGGATGAAGGGATGCGCAGCATGAGAAACAGCAGCGAAGAAGGAGTGAGATGAATGGATTCAGAAAAGGAGGATGGGCTGTCTGAAAAGCAGGGGGAGGACTGTATCAGACATGTGTGCATACGTGTGTCTGAGCTGGAAAAAGCAGACAAGGAGACGTATTATGGGATTACGGATGTGATTGTGTGCTGAAAGGGAGGATAAAGACCTGTGAGAAACGGGGGAGTGCTGACTTTTGAGGCCTCCAGCAGTTTTATACCTCAGAAACAACAACACTCAGAGAGGAGTGACGATCATTAAACAACATAATCCCAACGTGATCAGCAGATTCCTGCAGATGTGTCTTAAAGGACCATACCAGCGATTTTGCATGTTTGAGCCTAATATATACAATATGCATACACGTTATATTACTGACAACCATTTCCCAAAATACTGGAGTGGCAAATTTTAGAATTTATTTCCTACCTTCCAGACTGCCATAGATTAAATAATCCATCATGGTGAACATGACATCTAATAAGTTTTTTCTTTTTCTTTTTTTTTTTTTTTTTTTTGTCAAAGTAACTTTATTTAACTGTCCAACACAGAGCTGCACGGAAGACAGTTATGTCTCTGCTGGGGAATTTAATCCCAGGAGAAGACAGCTTTTGCCAAGCAATTGAAAATGACTGTCTCTTATATATTTGGACATGTGTTGGCAGGTGAAACATGAAAGTTTTAGATGGATGTATCATCTGAACATTTGATTTTGAAAGATTTGGCAGAATAGCTGAAAAACTAAAAGGTTTTCAGTGAAGTGTGTACAGGTATTTATTGGGCTTAAACATGCAAAATCACCAGTATGGTCCTTTAATATTCTTTGGTGCTTTGTTTAGCACTGATTTGTCATTGATGGCTTCATTACCACTGAATCATTTACAGCAGACTGACACCCAAACTTCAACCTGTACACCACACAGCTCCGAAAAGACCGCCCTCCTCCTCCTCCTCCTCCTCCTCAATGCCAAGTTTGTCAGAGCCCTCGTCCCTGTGATATCATCACATCCTGTAGCTGATAAATTTGATGAATTATGACAGGCTGTAATGGAGGCTTGATGGTGATTTTTGCTTGTTTTTCTTCGATTCACCTCAGGGAGAAACTTTAATTTGCACTGGATTGCATTGTAACTGGAAGTCAGAGCTGTACGCGTTTCATGCGTCGCGTGGTTCCTACCAAAAATGTGCAAAATTCACTTTGCAGCAACGGCACTGCAGCAGAATCTCACTCAAAATAATCTCTCATAAATGAAAACATATGCAGCCGGCGCTTTGGAGGGGAAAAATGATTGAGAGCCTCAATTGAAAGAGGAAGTAAAAAAGGTCAAAAAGTGATCTTTATTTTCTTAAGCATCCCTACCTCTGCTATTAGCCAGTGGTAGTTTCTTAACCTTTTTGGTCTTGAATCAAGGGCCTGCTCAGTTGAGTTTCCCCTCAAACGGAATTAGACTGAAATTACAGCATGAGGTCATGGCTCTTTGGCAATGAACTCAACAACTGAGAGAAAAAAAAGAGGTTAGCAAAAAGGTTTTCTATATTAAAACCTTTGAAGAACATGGCTCAGTATAGAAATAATCATAAAAACAAAGCTAATTATATTTACTTAAGTATGTCAGAGCATGTTAAAGCCAGAAACCTCAAAGTGGGAGAACTTGCAGGAGTTTTATGGAAGTGGCCAGTTTAGCAATCTCGTGATATTCCCAAGCAACTAAAGATAGCTGGGCTGTAAAATACATAAGAATGGTTGTGTGCAGCAAAGTCATACACATATACGTAGTGTATGGATTTATGCACCTAAAATATCTGATGCACTGTTTTTACACTTGCAGCCAATTGCCTTCTAATTATGTGATCTTGCAAAGTGCTTGTGGTGTTGCATAAACGGTGTATTATGAACGGGAAACACCAACAAGTAAAAAATGTGGCTGTAAGTTACAGGACAGACAACGAATTCCACACTGGGCTGGTTAGGAAAGATGCAGTGTGTGTTGTTGGGAAGTTGTGTTTTCTCAAAGTCGTGTAGCATCTGGTATAAATACAGACTTCTTTGCTTGGTTTGTGGCTTTTAAAACACACGTCGTGGGTCATCTTTCACCACGCCGCTGCCGTGGGCCGAGCAGACAGCAGAGATGTTCTGGACATGACAGTCATTTGCAGGATTTACAGGCTTTTAACAACAGAAGCCGTTATATTTGTTTGCTTTACGGAGCAGTGCTGCTACATGGATGAAGTGGAATTTCTATCATCTGAACAGCAGAAACATCCTGTACAGAAGGTTTTTTTTTTTTCTTCTTCTGACTCAAAACCAGTTTGTTTTATTTCCTTTGTTGTATTTTAGATGAAGGGGTGAAGGTAAAATGTTTAATAAATGGTTTTATAAACACAAATAAAGCCTTAATTTTAATATTACTCTTATTACTCTGAATTCAAAATAGAGAAAAAAGTTAGAAAAACAAAAGATAAAATATTTCACATAAAACCTTATTTTCAAAGGATAATTTGTTTGTTTTTTTTGTTTTTTGTTTTTTTGTTTTTTTGCTTTTTTTAGTTATACCTGATTTCTTCTGTTTTCTGACATTGAGAGAGAGAGAGAGAGAGAGAGAGAGAGAGAGAAAATANCCTGATTTCTTCTGTTTTCTGACATTGAGAGAGAGAGAGAGAGAGAGAGAGAGAGAGAGAAAATAATCTTCACAAATGATCCCATAAAGCAATTAAAACGTGTCCTTTAATAACAATCAGCACTATAATGGGACCCTCCTATATCCCAAAATATAATGTCAGATTATCCATTTCTTGCATATATTACAGCATATATTACATTAATTATGATTTTTAACTTGTATGAACCAGATTGCTCTATTCTCTTAATGCATTTTAATACTTTTTTGATGTTCTGTAAATATAAACTGAACCTACAAAAAACACATTTACAGCAACTTTCTACTAATACAAAGAGTCTTAGAATATGTGGAATATTTCAGAGATCCTGTGCTTGGTGTCACAAATTGGACAAATGTGTCCAATTTGCAGTTAACCCAGCAAATTCATCAAGTCGAAGTCAATAACACAATTTACACTAATAGTTTCTTCCTTCCGTAGTTCATTTATTATTGACTTGCAATGAATGATTTAGGATGTGGACATTTCCGTGAGCAAAGCACATAAAGAACACATCTGAGCTGAAGCAACAAAAGCCTGTTTTCTGTTTCTCCTGCCTGAAAAACAACATGGCAGCGTGCAGCATCCTGTAAAGTAAATACGGAAGAGTGTGAGCAACACTATTAAGCATCGAATGTGCTATTACAACTGCGATGGTGTCATAATTGTTCAGTTAAAGCTAGTTAAAGTGACGTGTGACTGCAGTGGATGTGTTTTAATCACTTTGCGGTTTCAGCAGAGTGTGTTTGCCTCCATGTGTGTGTTGAAGAGCGGCGTGCCCAGTGAACCAAAACTCCATAAAACTCCACAGAGAGAGAGAGAAGTGAGGAGATTCAATCTTAATGATGGCGAAAAGTTGAAAATTCAAGCCCACCTGCAATCATCCTTTATAAACAGGCTTTTAAATTTATCATTTCTACTTATTTGCCTTGCATTTGCTGGTTTCAGGTTTTTAAAAAATTATTATCATTATTATTATTTAATGAAACTTGATGAAGACCAGCAGCAAAATGTACATTTTAGGATTCAGTTTAGTTGCATTTTGGGCGACCTATAGTGGAAATAAGTCTTTAGATGTTCTTATGTTATCCTTGATATATTCTTTGTAAATTTTTTTATTATTATTTATTTATTTATTTATTTTTTGTGGAATTAATCATGCAGTGGCTATTTTAAAGTAATATGTCCAATAAACTAAACTAAATGCCACTGAATTACAGGAATCAGCTGAGGATTATTGTCATGAAGATGACTGAATGAGGATGACCAAATTTTTGCACAAAAGAGAGCAGAAAAGACTGGGGAAAAAAAAAGACAAAATTCACAGAAGGAGCATTATCAAACTTCACTACTATAGGAAACTAGAAGGATTACTTCCAACAAAAGGAGTAATATTTGCCTTTAAAGCTGAAAATCTCCAGTTACTGCAGTGTTTCATTGCGTAAATGTGATAATATATGAGGTCAATCAGGAAAAACTGAAGCCACCATAAATCTTTTTCAGCAGCACGTCCCAGCGGACGATTTAGCATTACAAACTCTTATTCAATGCATTTTATATACGGGTGATGGAGGTCATGAGACACATTTCATTTTTGGGAAAGCATTTACTTCATGTAGTTTCATATTAGTCCAGTATGTGGCTATTTGGATGTGTATTCCACATACAGGCAATCTAAATCTATGAAATTTTGTTCATTTCATAGAAATTATGCAAAATTCTATGACAAACATTGCCTGGATTCAAAATGGTTAATTGTAATTCATGGTGATTTAAAATGTTGTGAACTGTCATTTGTAGAAAATCCCTCCATCTCTTGTTCTCTGCCCAACTTCCTGTGCGGGTGGAGCCTCTGGGTACAGGCAGGAAGTCAGCTCAGCTGTAGAACAAAGGAGCAGGCATGCTGCAGGTGCTTCATTCTCCCTCATCAGTTTGACTGCAAATGTCATGTAAGTTTGTCTTATCTTTTGTTTTAATGGTGAAGAATGATGAATGTTATAAGATTTAGGGTTCTGTAATACACAAAAACACACACACATGCACACAGATGGAGCGTATGGAAGGTTCACAACAGCTGAAAAAAACTCAAGAAAGCATCACTGAGAGCTACTTTCCTGAACTTTGAGATCCTGGAAATCATGTGAGTCTTTATGTATTTTATAGATATTAAAGGAATTAATTCTGATATTCTGATGAAGATCTGTAGGCCACAGTTAGTGAGGAACGGGTCTTGATATCTGAGGTGACATCCAGATCCAACCCTCTCCCTTATTATCTCCTCCATGAAGGTTTTTTTTTTTTTTTCATCTGCGTCCGTTGGTTTGTTGCTGTATTTGTTTCTCACCAGGATTACTTAACAAGTTCTGAATGATTTAGATGAAACTTGGTGAAACGTGGCCCAGGAAAGAACCCTTTAAAGTTTGGTGCCAACCTGAATCCAGGGGCAGATCCAGGGAGTTTGAAATTATTTTTTAACATTACTTCAAAAGTATTAAAAAAAATCAAATCAGGCATACCCGCTGATGGGTTTGAAAGGCATGTTTCCTTTAAACAATCACCAAAATTGCACCATTTATCATAGCCAGAAACTTTAAAAATCAAAATTATCATTGGGTTTTCAAATTTCCAACGGTCCTTTAACTAACCATGTGCACCTAACACTTCCGTAAAGAAACGTAACCAAATCTAAGCTTAAAATAGTGATATTTCCTCAAAATCACTTTATTATAAATGTCTCATTTAAAAATTTGCTAAAAATAAATCCTTTGTACAATCCAGATTCTGTAAAAAGCAACACATTCTGCGTTTTGCGAAAAACGATTCTTTCTTCGTTTCTTCTTCTCTTTAAGGCAGATGGCACATTTGCCCATTGATTGTGGGTTCAATTAAAAAAAAAAAAA